>JTDE01003267.1:0-21979 GCA_014338405.1 Paragonimus skrjabini miyazakii | reverse complement strand
ACAACTGCTCTACTGGTCACACAACAGATGTAGCTAACCGTGGTAGCATTGAGCCGGTAAGTTCCGTCTGTTGCCATTTAGCGTCAGGCATCCCTAGTACCTTGCTTAGACCTAGAACGCGAATTAATATAAGTGCCTTCAACGTTCGCACTCTAAAACAAATAGGTCAACAGGCTGCTCTCGCACGAACGTTAGACTCGTTGCATGTCGATGTCTGCTGTATCTCAGAGACTAGAATCCAGGATAGTAGTCAGCGTATGAAGACTACAGATAATATAAGAGGACCAACTTAGATTTGGACCGTGAACTAAAGTGACAACCCACACATCTTAAGGCGTCTGTTGTCCACTGATAGACTGGGTCCCATGAGTTGGATGACTCAAATTGAGGCAAAGGGAGTCAAATTAACCAGGGTATCCGAACCAATAGACGTGAGAGTGGCAGTCGATTTCGTCACTACAGGCAGTGTATTCGTACTGTATTCGTATATTAGGAGGTGCACCTGCTAACGGAACAAGCAGGGCGAATCGCGCAACATCGCTCGATCCAGAGTCGAGGGTATCATCCTCGGGATTGTGCAACCTTACAGGTAGAAGCGGACATCAGTCGTTCGATGTGAAGAGTATTTCAGTCCACATTGCCTGGGGCAGACTCAGTGTCGGATGAAAGGTTCTACATTGCTTCAATTAGCTAATCAGATTGTAGCTGTGTGATCAGACGCCTGTGCGTTGCAACTCTATTGGAAATGTATTTCCTCGATGCATGTTGACGCCCCCTATATTCAGATTCGTTCCAATGCTGCGACTGCCATATATGATAGTCGCATAAAATCTGCACTGTCCTAACCACATTGTGACAATTGTTTGATATAAAATTCAGCCCCTGTGATCGCCTTCTGACTCGTTCCCAACAAAGGCTGGCGCTCACACCTTTTTCTTCTTGAATAGAGAATCAGGTCATATGATCGAGTGCGTAAGTGCAGTAGAAGCGATTAAGAGGTGCCGACGTCGACATGCAAGAACATGCAACAACACCGTACCATCAATAAGCTTTGCACCTTTAAAGTGCAAAATGCTGCTTCAAGACTGGGGCATTTCCACTTCTACTTTCTTCATTGCAGGTAATCCGCGTGAGACTGTGGACAGTTTCACATATTTGGGTAGCACTATCTCGTCAGCCTGTAATATTGCTGATGATATATCAGCGGGGATTGCAAAGGCACAAGTCGCCTTTGCCAGATTGCGTCATCTGCGGCGTCGAAAAGACGTTCTGTTGTCACTGAAAGGAAGGGTATATAATGCCTGTGTGCGTTCCATTCTGCTCTATGGTCGGAAACGAGGCCTGTTCCAAAAGGAAGATATCAACAGGCTAGCTGTGTGAGCAATGTGGTCGTTCGCCGGCGCGTATTCCGAAACGCTCGGGATGCGGGATCATTTGGTCAACTAATTACGTTGCACAGCTTGTGATGGTTGGGTCACGTACTCCGTATATCATCTGATCGTTTGTCGTACCGGTCATTATATACTGAGGATACTAACAGTAGGGTAAAACCGCGTGGTGGTCAAGCAACAACGTGGTCACGAAATATGAAGACCTTGACTGCTCCAATGAGCAAAGTGGGCAGGTGTCGCCTGCCTGGATGAGGTCCTCGTGACCACTCAAACCTCTGGTTGGAGACGCTATCCCAGATGGCGGTGTGCTGCAGTCAATGGCGTACCTGTGTCCATACCATTTCTAATTCTTCCCTTTAGTCTTCTAATAATTTTCAACCTTCTTAGTAACGTCTTCTTCTTCTTCATTGTTGAGGTGAACGGCGGCTCGAGCCACAGTACTTTTTGGTCAGGCTCATGGCTGCTATGATGATGACGATGATGACTAGTGAGGTGGTGAGACATAAGTAAGAGCAACATTAATCGTCAACTGTTATTCATTCATGACGTCATTAGGTTGTAGTTTGTTGTAACCAACAAAAGCTCGTCAAACGAGCAAACGGTGAGGAATCTTCTATAAGATGATTTACGGACAGAAGGCTGTCCACTCATGACTAAAGGCATATAACAATGGACGGGACAGGTAGGATCATAATTCGGTAAGCTACGACTATCACTGTAGAAAAAAAAACTCAACTTAAAACCCCGGTCTGAATGACCATTTGATTAACTAGTGGAGGGTCTATTCTTACTGAACGCACTTTGGTTAAGGGACGACGTCTAAAATCCGTAATACACCAAACATCATCGGAAATAAAAACGATGAAATAAGTTTGGCCTCATGCGTCGACGAGTTCAGTAACTATCGTCAAGTTTTTATTATTGAGATGAACTGAAGGAATATATATCAGTATCCTCTGTATTTAGTCCCATGAGCACTGAAAAAGGGAAAACATACATACATCTGGATAAAACCCTTCGAATTGTGCGGAGCTTGGGAGCCACAAGTCGAAACTGACTAAAAACACCGGGGGAATACGAAGGATAAAAAGAACGTGAGGTCTGAGAGCAAGAAGGCCGTTGACATCAACTTCCCCCATTTCTTGATAGCATATCTAACCACAGGAGCGCATCTCCTCGGAAGTTCGAAGAGAGAAGGTAGAATACCCAAGGGTACTAAGCCACGACGTTAAAGCTTTTACCTTTTGAGCCGATAGCATACGCTGACCTGGCTGTCACTTCTGGGCAGTGCAAGCCGCTTCAAAAGCGCATAGCAGATGGTACAGTGGAATAGCATTCAAACCAACTATACGAGATCAATCACTCTGTGGAAATGTTAGGCTGACCCACTGTGAAAAGATGCTCGTGAACCGTGTAATTTTTTACTCTGCCATCGTTACACGCCGACAGCGCTGCAAAGACTGATGAATGAAAACAAATAAATGCAGAACACCAAACGCGTTTACCTCAGAATCAACCTAAGAGTAGTGGAAGCAAGATGGGATAACTACATAATTTGCAACCGTGTTTGTGAAACGAGCGAATTCTTAGAAAAACAAGGCTACAAACGTTCGTTTTGAAGAAACAGCTTGGGGCTGAAGATGAAAAATGCCTTAAAAATAAAAGATAATCACTGTGCATCGGAACAAACTACTGTTACTGTAGTAATGACCACTCAAAAGCCTGACTAGCCTGAGTTCAGCAGGATCAGTCGGGAAAGTTCGACCCTCAAGGACGTTGTTCTCTAATATGTTTATCCCCCTGAACACACCGCTAAGGATCCGGACTTAGGAACAACTATAAGCATGTATGTGTTCGCACATTTATTTTGTTTCCCGTTGCGAGTTTGAGTACAGTGCACTTTCGTGTTTGTTGGTTTAAGTTCCGGTTTTCTTAGTTGGGCCAATTCACTGTCGTCATTTTCACCTCTGAGCCGTACTCGTGAGTACAATGGCTGAGATCGTCGTTGGTCTTGACAATGGCCTATGAGGTTGCCGAGCAATAAATAAGTGCAATCGTAAAGTGAAGAAAAGGAAGACATAAAACAATTGAGGTTCACGAAAAACAGGAGCCAACGAGTCCGCAGATACAGGATCACCACTGCCCTTGACCCACTGCCATATCAGAAAGAGTTTCCAACCGATGGTGTGGATGGCACCTTACAACCACGCTCAGCAGAACGACCATAGTCCATAAATGTGTCATCGCCTGGCCACCTTGCTGCTTTTTTCCAGCCATCAGCAGCCACACTGAAGAGTGCGCGGTGCAGCAGACGCTCTGCCCCGTCGGCATAGAAGGACTTTGCTGTAAATCAAAATAAGCAGACGACAGTTGACTCACTTGAAGTTTGATCATTTGTTTGTCGACAAACAAGCACCGGTTGTGTTGCAATTGGACCGTGTGGGCCGAGTGACAGCGAACACACGCCTCTGGTTCCGTGAGACAACCCCGTTCACAGGCGACCGCATTCATTGCACCACATACGGAACATTTGAATTCGGCCCGCATCATTTCCGGGATGAGTGACGACAGCCGTATTACCAGACCGGATACGCTCACCAACTGATCCAGATCATCCGGATCCAGACTCCGAAGGTTGCGGGCTTGTGCACAATTAAACGGGCGAACCTGGTGAGAAAATTCAGACCATGCAAACGGGCATATACTGATAAGCACACGGGCAGCCAAGGATGAAGTGTAATGAAGCACTGAATCCATTGACTAATAAATGCAGTTCACCGGAAGTGAATTTCGGCTAGGGAAGTATCATCGATGACAAATCAGGTAGAAATGTTGGTTTTCGAATTTAGATCGAATCTAAGGTCAAACCCTTTCGGGAAAAAAGCGCTGGACTTAAGATTCGCGTTTTGTAAAACATCATTACTTCCATTTAGATTGGAGCTCTAGCTCACTCACGTACGAGGCTGGCGTATCCATTACAGCGCCTCACATCCAGCCAAACTCGTCAGTGGGAGAACGTATCAAAAACCGCAGGCAACAGAACTGTGCACCATTGGAGAAACTGTTAGTAACAATACACAAAAATATTAAACTAGAAACACAAAATAACGACAGAATCAGTTATGTTCATTTAACATTGGATGCAATGTTGTCTTCGAGCTTTGTAATCACTTTGTCCGTAGGATGCACATATTCAGCGCTCCGTCTGCCCTATGTCGAAGTGGATGGAAATAGAAGTTGCAAATGAAGTGTACATAACTGTGAATGAAACAAAGTGCGGCTACTAGAAGACAATAATCTTCCCATTAAAAAAATGAGATGAGATGCCAATAAATGACATGAAATGAAAAAAACACCTTCACCAGCACACATACCTGTACGGAACGTTCCAGAGTCGCATCACGAAAACGATCCATGAAAAGTGCATTTGTTGCAGCATCACAAGCTGGGATAACTTCTTTGGGAAACGTAATTAGCTGAGTGTATAGCTGCGGATGGGCTTGTCGTAAGTGTTCGCAATCGATGTCCAAATATGTTTGCCCGGAGACACACAGATCTTCAAGAAGCTGTAGGTAGAGCGGCCTAGTATGATCCAGTTCTTGGCCTGTGGTCAAGTAGATTTGATCAGACCAAACCGACGGGACGAAAGTGAGCAAGAATTGTTTGAATTGTGACATCACGCGGGCTATATTCACGTCCGTCCCCCAAATGACAGTCTGTTTTGTACAAAAAGCCAGACACGTGTTCGGGTAAGATAACAATATGGACAAACTAATGAAGTGGGCGAGCAAAACACGTTGAAACGATGGGAAACGTTACTACGACAGTCACGCGCTGCGTGCGCAATATGATCACTTGACAGTAAATCGTTTAACAATGAATGTGCTTATGATGATACGATACCCGTAAAGTTGCAGCTTACGAAAGTATCATCAAGAGTAGTTGAAGCCGTTATACCGTGTATTCACCAACATCCCTGTTAAGCTCACTGTGTTCATACACTGAAACCAGTATATGACGCGCAGATGAATGACCAAGCGGATTAAATTTAAATAAAACACGAAACCAACAACAATAGGCGAAGGTAAAGCAGTACCTGTGGACCACTGCGGCTTGATCCATCTGTGGTACCAGCAATTCCGCCATCAGCAGGAACAAGTGGACCAGATTGGGAAAGAACCGCACGGACAGCCGCTTCGTCATTGACACCAGGACGAATAGAGCTCAATCCATCTCCACCGGCACCTGTATAGCTCGACATGTCGCTGTAGGATAGCGGACTCCCAGGTTCCACTTCTGACGTGCGCAACCCGGATCTTGGGTCCTGGAAGTGAAACACATCAACGATTACCAGGTGTCACGACCGTTCAAACTGTAATAGTCAGCCGTTCCAGAAACGTCTAAGATGCACGTCGCCGTAAAATGTAAACAATGTACAGACTGTTCAGATGGAAACCATCGTATGTTAAAAAGTGCCAACGATGAGCGATATGAAACAATCACATTACAGAACGAAGGATAAAGATGCATTTAAGACCGTCATTCGGGTGCAATCCTATAGATCTACAACCCAGTGAATCCAATGGCTGCTTTGGTCAGCTGAGGAGCGTTGAACACAAATGTACACAGATTTCCCATCACAATTTAGCCGTTTTCGTCTTCCTGATGCTTCAGCGCATGCACACTTAGACATTTTTAGCATGTCGACATCCATCTTTAGTTTTTTAAATATCAGATTGGCCAAACGTCAGGATGCGTGTTGCAACATAGCGTACCAGGTCGCATACGATAGTAGCAGTGTGACTCGGGAGTTATTGACTTCTGTACCTTTCAACTAGCAAACGACGTGGAGTATCCCAATGTGTTACTGACAAAGACAGAAGACCGATTATAAGAAATACTTCAGTGCGAAAAATTCCCTATATCTAGAAAATGTCTGTTCGTTGGCTATTTTTATACACAGTAGTGGATAGTCACGGTGAATACAAACGACTTTTGTTTACTCATCAAAGTATTCAAAGAAATCGCAGAATCAACACGATGCCCAACCTGTAATGCATATTTCGCGACCAAGCAACAGGGCTCACATCTGCGCTCTCGTACGGCTAGCGTACAAAGAGGTTAGTGCAGCCGTAAGGTAAGCAATCAACGCTGTGAGCCAGCTCAACGAAAAGAATACCCACGCAAATTGCGTCCCAATGCACACAAATTCAAAAGTAAGTACGAATAATTACGTTGTGGAGACTGAAAGAAGTGTTGGCATAAGGAGTGATATGTCCCAAGGTCTGTTTGTGGAGCAATCACAAAGCAGCCTACAGTAAAGCAGGTATGAACTCAATTTGGCAAACGCCAAACACGTATCAATGACTGGTCACCAAATTAACTCCGTAGATTCGTTCAATACTGCATTTAATCGAATGCCATTCTGCTTATATATATATATATATATTATATATATATATATTATATATATATATATTCGATTAAGTACAGCGATGAACGAATCTACGGAGTTAATTTGGTGACCAGTCATTGATACGTGTTTGGCGTTTGCCAAATTGAGTTCATACCTGCTTTACTGTAGGCTGCTTTGTGATTGCTCCACAAACAGACCTTGGGACATATCACTCCTTATGCCAACACTTCTTTCAGTCTCCACAACGTAATTATTCGTACTTACTTTTGAATTTGTGTGCATTGGGACGCAATTTGCGTGGGTATTCTTTTCGTTGAGCTGGTCCGCAGCTTTCAAACAAACATTGTATACATACATACATATATATACTTACATACATACATTATATGTATATATAATGTTTGATAACGGATCCTAGTGTGGATTTGAAACGTCACAATAAATCGTTCACTACTCAGTGTTTGCCCTTTTAATACTTTAAATATATCGGGTAGTGTTTCTCACCACCTAAGCGAGGAAATGTGAAGCCCCTGATAAGACAAATGATATCTATCGACCACTGGATCAGCCAGGGCCTTCATATTTCGTGATGACGTCGTAGTCTGATCACCTAGTGAAGTTATCCAGCTGTCAATGATCTCGATGAATGACGCCCGATGAGGTAAATGTTCATATGGAATACACGATAAGTGGTTCAACCATTTAACATTGTGTTTCTGTTATCTGATTACTCCAACACATACTCAGGCGAGCAGTCGTATCACTCTGCCGTATAACAGGTAGTTTCGTTGTGAGTAGTACACTACTCGAAGGCAGTATACTGCTCACAAGCGACATTCAGGAACAAAAGAGCAGGCCCCCAACGCCAGAAAAACGACGAACCTGAAGAGACTTTCGGAATAGTGTGTACACACTATGAGGGAAGTGCCACCAGGGCGAATGACAACGTACTGCCGCCCAATGTATATGAGTGCGCGTCAGCCGTGCAAATGGATGTACGTGTCTGTGGTCCCATGTTTAACATGACCTGTACCGAAGTTTGTACAATAAACGAATTAGCACGCCAAGCGTCTTTTGCGGTCACAACAACTCATGCGACCGTCCCCTTTAATGCTGGCTAAGTAACGGGGAAGATAACGGTCAAGTAGAGCAAGTTCATTCACATGGTTGTGAATGTTACACTACAGAATCCTGCTCAGATAGCACATAAGCACTTGACGTTTACTCTTCCAATGCCACAGGCGACAAAGGCTAGTAAAAGTAATACGCTACCTCATCAACGACATACAGGCAGGCGAGATGATGCCACTCACGAGGATCAAACAGCCCATAACATCAACCGAACTGCCCGCAGAAAAGAGAACCGAATAACAACCCCACGTTCAAGCGCAGTCTGTACTGACCAGCCTTACCGTTCAGCTCGGTTGTTTGTCTGCAAAGTGTAGGAGCCTTACTGTTGTATTTTTGAATATAGACGTAGCTATTTTTAGTAGTTAGGTCCCCTTTCCTTCTTCTTCGTGGTTGTGTGGCAGTTAAGCATCAGTGTGGACCACTGATGTATTGCTGTCTATGATGACGATGGTGACGATGATGCGTGTTTTTTAGGAGTGACAAGCAGAATAAATTCATATATCATATAGCGTTCGACCGAATTCCCGAAGAACTGCATACTGAAATGACTTGGCTGATCGAACGCTTCCTGACAACGTTGAACAGGAGGAGGGATATCGGACACCCTTGGCCAGAATTCAAGATGGTTGTCCAGAGGCAAACACCCCGTTTACACGAGCAGTTAACAAACTTGACAGACAAACATACAACTTGAGACCTCTCCACAAAAACAGCACTGTAAAGCGTTACGAGCAACAGAACAAAAGACTGTCTTCAGGTGGGAAAATGCCACGACCGTTTGGGACCGCGATAAATGTACAAGTTCTAAAACCTGTCGAACGGTAAAATATTAAAAGTGCGCCACTGGTCTGACAGTTCTCTCCTCCTCACAAATCCGGAGTTTGTTGGCTTAATGAGCTGAAGCGATGTGGGGCCAATAACCTGGACTCCATAGGCAACTGATGTTTGTGGTTGCCACAGGCTATGGACAGGTTTTGAAATGTGCCCATCACGAGATGTTTTTTCACTTTCCCCTGTTACAAACCACCGTTAGCCGTCTGTTAGTCCTAATGACAACCGGTTACTACAATCGTAAGACAAGATAGGTCTGAAATGAAAACAGCTTGAAAGAATCCTAGTGAAGTATATCAACTCGTTGCATGTCTGTCTTGAGTGCGGTATAAACAGCCATCAGCATCTATCTCGTATACTCCATTTTGAGCGCCGTTTAACAGAAGTGTCCGATCTCTTCACCTTCTCAACTGTGAAGGACCACATCCTGAAAGGGGCACACAGAAGTTCCAAATACCTCAGATTGGAGCTTCTGTTAGATGGTAAGCCGATTGATGTTCACTATGCGGACATGTTAGGCTGACTAAATCGTATGGTGATCTGTATGACACCCACGCTGCGCCCTTAGTGCTCGGGAATGTTCATCACTTCACATACCGGGATAACTTGCTTGTAATACTGCTGAGATATCTGCGAGTTTAGCGAAAGCCTGTAGAGCATTCGCCGATCTTCGTCACTTGTGTCGTCGCAGAAGTCTACTCGCTGGTTAAAGGCATAGTTTATAATAAGCACGCGCACTCAGCTTTGCTTTAAGGATCAGAAACCTGGCCTATTTGTGTAGATGTGAAGACTATCTACATTCCAACGCTGCCAGCCAGCCTGTGACAAATGGGCTGGCGATGAGGGCAATGCGATAGTCTATCGGTGCCTATTTGCGAAGTGTGCAAGTTCGCCATCGACAACCAGCCTACGCTTGTTGTGTCACGTACTCCGTACGTCGATAGCGTCTAGTGCACCGTGCATCGTTTCATGTGACTGTTGGTGGTTGTGAGAAGCCATAGAACGGCCGGGCAATGAAACGGTTATGGGCCATGGTCTGAATCAGCCCATAGCATAAAGACGTGGTCTGCCCGGTTGTGTACGCAACCATCCACACAGCTGGTTGAAAACGCTCTCGGATATGGTGATGTATCGCAATCAACGGCGCGTCAGCATCCATAAAGTTGTTAGCTCTTTCGTTTTGAGGTTGCATTTCTTCCTCTCTGTTTTCCCTGTGCATTTGTACTTTAGTCAAAACAGAGAGAAGACATATATCGCGAGATTTCGATTTACTCTCATCAGTCGCCAACGCAAAACTAGCAATGTTTATACAAACTGCGTATAGCAACAACAATTGAACGAACCAACCACATAGTTCTGACCTTTCACGCTCTAATAGTTCAATCAATTCCACGGCAGGGAGATTGATTGCGTCAGCACCATCTGCGCACACAAAACTGGCCGATGTTGTTTGATGAGCATTGCCTCGCTAATCGCCAACAGTTTCGGGTTGTGATTATGTAACAATATCTTGAACGATTTAACAGGGTCAATTAGGAGACCGGTTGCTAAAATGTGTTTGGCGATCGATGAAGCTGGGGCCTTCGAGCTTATTACAGTCAATAGGTTGTTTTTTTAGATTGCCGTTGATAACCACTTAGGAATGTGCTCAGCCATACGTTGATGCAAACGCCGATCTGTCCTGCTTATGTAGACGTCATTGCAACTGCAACTGAACTGGTAGATTACGTAAGAGACAGAATGATAGGTTGCATGTATCGCCGCTATGAAGAGCACTATGAAGCCCCTTGTGCTGAGCAGGATGCGCAGTTGGGCCGCTGGGCAGGTGCGTTGCAACGCCGATATTGTACTTCGTTATTCTGCTACTTAGGAAACTACTGTCCATCGTGGGTAGGCAAGAAACTGCGGTTATGTGATGTCATAAAGGCGTTGGGCGCGAACAGTGAGAACACTGTTCTAGAACGCGAATTGAGATGATGGAACATAACAACATAACTAAGCCAACAACATAACAACACTGCCACACTCGCAATGAAACCGCACAAATTAGCCGCGCGTCAATTATTACCCCTTGGGACGGACTTTCAACAAATACTGTACATATACAGTAGATACCTTGTAGAGAGCTCACTAACGAGAGTGACCAAGTGATCTTTCTTGAGGAAGGACGTAAACCATGCGCTGAGGTCAGACAAGAGACCACGACACATTCTGATATATATATATATATATATATATATATATATATATATATAACAGCTGGGTCTCCTAAAATATATGCATATACGTCACATGAAAACTTCTGTGCAAACACAGGCTCAAACAGATGTCTATAGGCGAAACCACTTTGTTGAACACTACTGCTTATTGTGGGGTAACCACTTTGATTCAGAACATACCGCCGTTCCTATCCGTCTCGTTCTATTTTCTTGTAGCTGTTTACAAATATAGGACAACCAGTCAGAAAGTCACTGACGAAGTTGTGAGCCATTTATCATATAGTACTGGCGGCTAAACAGCCTAGACCACAGCAGTGGAACAATTCAAACAAATATTGGACATAAATCTCGGCAGCTGCATTAGCTTACTGCAAACAGACCTGTTCAACAGATGCGCCGGAAATGAATTTCTGCTGTTTCAATAAACCCCATGAACACATGTCGTCAGATCCCTTCGAATTCTAAATGAGGACCGTGAACTGAAACGCAAACTCATACATGGACTTCGCAAGAACCGTGAGGAGTACTCGGTTGAGGTAGGAAGGTAGAGATATTTCATCAGGAAATGATTCAGTGCTACTTTCTGTTTGGTAGGTGTCCAATTAACACTCTCCTTGATTTGTGGTTGCAGACGTCCCGGATAACGAGATCATATGCGAGAATGTTGGATCACTAAGTTACAGCCTCCCCTGGCTATTTGATAGATGAAGGAAGTACTCTGAATAAGTAAACCGGTGGGCCGACGAGTTTAGCTGTGGGCAACGGAGACAGCGTGATTAGTTGACTGACACTGTCATTGTGGTTACCGTACTGTCCAGCTGCCATACATCATACTTCACCGAATCATGGCAACTGGGGAAATAGAAACTAGAAATAAACAAAAGTCAGATTTTTATCAGTGGGAAATAGGTGTAGACTAGATTTTTACTCTTCGTCACATTTCAGAACGGTGATGTCGGTCAACAACAGCTACAGTTCTTGACTACAGAGAACTACTTACCTCGGTTGATCGATGGCCACTTGAAGTCGCTTAGACGCGGGAACAGGTCGATTAAGCATGCAGGCATATCGTCGGCTCTCCAAAACAATATACAGAATTTACACGAAACTTACAATCATATTCCACACCAAAAGTGGTATCTGTCAAGGTTGCTCACCTTCCCCGTTCTCCTTTGATTGCGCCATAACCCAGGTGAAGAACTGTCTGCGGCGCTCGCAAGAACCAGACAAACGACATTCTAGAAGACTTGGACTATGCACAGATTCCGATGGAAAATATCACCTGATTCGTACGGAAAACTCGGATGCGCCCCGCAGTTTCAAAGTGCGAAGTGTTACACTGAAACTGCGACGACAGCCTTAGTTCTAAATTAAAAAATGAACTTCAGAAAATCGATGACCGGTTTGTGTATCTAGAATGATGTAACTAGAATGAAGAAGGTGGGGGGGGAAAGGTCGGAGCTTGTAGTTTTAGACCTACGGCTGTGTTTTAAAACCCGGGGCATCTTCAGTGTAAAAAGATGCGTCACTTAAACTTAAGGACCGCACCTGAAACCGAAATTAGAACAGTATTACTTTACGGCCGCAAAGTATGATTACAAAGGCTGAAAATATACAGCGCAATCAAGTTTTTCAATGTTGATATTTACCCTCAATCGCAAGCACAAGGTAACATCAGCGAGTAAGCAATAAGGCTTTCGTCGGTAACCGATGACGATACTCCCGAACACACTCCAACTCGGCAGTACCCAAGCGATGACGTTTACTAACATTAAAACGCACATGGAATGGATATCATCAGCAAAGTCCAGAGAAGTGTTCAGGATGAGAGAAAAGTTCGAATTCACGAAACGCAACAGCGTCGTCAACACCGAACTATTTGGAACCAACCGTGCTTATTCACCGACGTGGACCGAATCCACCAAAAAGCCGATCGTAAACAAGAAGTCAGAAGACGAGCTCTCAATTGAGGATCCACCAAATTCACTCACCGAAATCATTACTCAGATGGGTAGGTTATTGATACAAGTGCCAACCCATAGTTTACGACGTCATGTGGAGCTCCCACCTCACTGGCATAAGACAGGAGATGGTCAACCGATGATGTTGCAAGCAGAACTGGAAACAATCGTTAGTAGGTAGGAAGGGTAGATGGTGTTTATCTTTCAGGCTGGGTTGCTAATGACCTACCCGAACTCTGACTCAGAATATATAGACTAACCCGGATCAGTGGTTGAAATGGAGCCATTTTTACTGATACATGTACAAAGTAATGGCATAATGAAGTGCAACAACGAAGAAAAGAGGAGGAGTGTCTTGCAAATGCTGTTGCCTTTACCAGAAAAGGCGTTGTTTGCTTGCGGGTATATGTACTTTCATGTTGATTGTCTCACCCCTCTCTTCTCTTTCGTTTTCAAACCAAAGATTGTTTCCGTGTTAGCTGTATGCCAACTAGTTAACCGTGTCAACTACTGTCAACGACGTCGATGACGTTCTGGACGATCTTTCACCGGAGACCCACGTGGTTTCCAAGTTTAATTTATTAAAAAGTAATGAAGGTCAGGGCCCGAAGGTTGGCAGATTATCGCTCGTGATGACCATATATCAGTTCTATATTCGAAACTGAAGTGGGGCCTAGTAAACGGCACTTGTCGACGACCACTGTCATTTGCAAAAACATACCAGAACGTCATGTAACAACGACAGAGATATTAACCATGTGTACATCACAGTCAAGACATGATCCCCGTTCGGAAACAGATCAAATACGAAAAGAAATGGTTGAACACACGGGCGAAGGAACCGTTAACATTCTGTCTCTCGGCTTTTTCCACCCTGAGGATCGAGAGAAAGAAGTACTAACTTCGTTAGGTTATGAATTATACAGGGTGCACTCGGAAATTCTGGAGCTTCAGCCAGTTAGTTACCTGGCCTATAAAGAGTACGCGGACGATAGTACATCAGCAAGTATTGCAGATAACATGTGGACTATGACGAATTGCTTAAAAGGATGTGACCTTTACGGTACACACTGTGACCATCAAAATATGGAAAGTATTTGTAGAAAAGACTGGCTTCTAAATCTAACTGTTGTGGACAACCTCGTTCAGCCGGCTGATTGCTTCACTCATCTGTCACCTATGTCGACGAAGGTAGCGGAAGCATACGTATATCTTCGTCCACCTACAGTGGCATAAGGACGTCCGACGATCCATTAAAAAAGTTTAGCAATTAGTGTGCTTATATAAACGCCCATTGTTTTATTTGCCTATTTATTCATTTCAGATGTTCGTACGCTTGCTGAGAAATTCTACTTAAAGCACTATGATTGGAACCAAAAGCAACCTGAACCACAACATCCACGAACATGGTTCATAGCCAGGGACGCAAACATATGCGTAATGGAGCGGGGTGATGAGAACAAGGAAACTGTTAGGTAAATGTTGGTTGGCTACAAGATAGACACCCTGATGTTGAATGTTTGCACTTAAACATATTTTCTTAGCAGGTATCGCACCCACTGAACTACTACCACCACCCAACCTCTGAACCCGCGTCTCTGAATAGGACTACTGGCACCTCCCGTGCTCTTCGGTCTTTCACCCTATCGTAAACAGAAGCCTTATCTGGGAATAAATTGTTGGTACACCACAGGGTACTCGGCTTAAGCGAACTCTTTTCATCTCTTTTCGAGTATAGAAGCCACGACCTGGTTAACTGGCTGGAGGCTGTGTCGGAAACTAGGGGCCAGCAAGATTGTCCCGAATGACTGGGGTTTGGCCAACACCACCCTTATTACCAAAAAGGTTTTACGTAACTTGTGCACAACACATGAAGGAGTCGGCTTGGATCCTATTGCGTCGGAGCTGTTTGAAGTCAACATACTTAGTAGACTAAGTTTAACGTGTGCTTAATAACCTAGGTTTTGTCCCGGTTGTGATAACAATTAGCACACTTATAGATTGAAAATCACCCACAATTGATCGCAGCTGCCGCATTCTCGTATACTTTCCAGTCGGCCCCTTTTGAAAAGAAGCAGCAGGAAGCTTCTTTTCGAAAGAGGCTGACTGGAAAGTCTATGGGAATGCGACAGCTGCGATCAATTGTGGGTGATGTTCTATCTATATAAAAACCAAAACACCCTACTACTCACCAGTAACCAAATACCACTCAACAAGTCAATGATTTCTGTGGATTCAACTTGGAGAGAAGTCCTAGTCGAGGGGTGATCGATTGGAGATAACAGACAGTAACTGTGTCTCTTATAGAGGCGATCGGGTAACCTAATTATTACTCACAAGCGAAAGTGGATGAGCGTTCACACATGATAATTTGGTCGTGCCTAATATGAGGTCACTGGCGCAGTGGTAAACACGGTTGCTTCATGAAATGCGTGGCCGGAGTTCTAGTCCCGGCAGTGTCAAGGCTATGCACTACTAACAAGCCCTAATGAGAGCGAAACTCGGGTCTAGTGCTTCTATTCGAAAGGGGCCGACAGGAAAGTCTGTGGGAATGCGACGGCTGAGAACAGTTGGGGGTGATGTTCAATTTATATTAAAAACTGAAATCCCCTACTAATTAGCAATTAACACTGTCAGATGTCTGAACTGCCCCCCGTCTTAGACACTGAGGAAGTCACTGAATTATTTACGATATTGTTTATCAAAGAGTGCGTTCAAGAAACATATTAACGTTCTGGAAGTTATAACAGTTAATCGCTAACTTGACTATTTGTATTCCCCTTTGCAGTAGAAAAAACTTTACGGTGCGCTGTGGAAAACCATAATATAGTAAGGTGGCAAGTTGAGACATCTCGTGATCTGAGGTATACAAACAACATTGTCCTAATGTGTGATGGTTCATGAGAACCTCGAACGTCCTAGACAGGCTATAGGTCTAAGTTTGTCAGTTTAATACGATCTTTGAATCTTCTAAGTGCAGGCTGTATTCGCAAGATTCACGAGACTGCACCAGCACTTACTCCTTATAACTTTCCTTGACATGTTTATTTATCTCGCCTTATCCCCCATTTGATCAACGTTTACTTATCAATTGCAGCACACTTGATTCACTGGGCCGATTACATTATTTTACTGTTACGACGCTACGTGTCTGTGGACTATCTTCTTTAGAGTAACTACTATGAATGCACGTTTATGCCCATTGATTAGTGAATCTGCTCGACGTTATTCACTGGAGAATCAGCACGAGTTGACCAAGACAGTCTTTTGACTTTGATAAACCTCGGGTGCGTAAATTCCGATAGAATATTTGTCGTAACGATTTGTAAGCCCAGCAGTCGCCTACACTCTTAACGGTGAATTATTGAAGGTGGTCAGAAAATTCGCGTGCTTTAGATGTATTAGCATTGGTAGAAGGTCTGAAGAGAGCAAAAGCCATACAGTTGATGGATGGATAATTTGCAATGCATGTGGCCTATTTTTCTGTGAAATGCCGGGTTCATGCCTTTATGAAATCTAGTTGTACGGCAAGGTAAAGGCAGCTTGGTGTTTGAATATAGACCTAGCTATTTTTAGTAATGAGGTCCCTTTACGTCCTTTTATTTTTTTCTTCTTTCCTTCTACGCAAGGTTTGCTTTTCTTCTTGGATGTGTGACAGTTAAGCATCAGTGTGAATCACTAATGTACTGCTGTCTGATGATGGTGAGCTGCACGGCTGCCAGACCATGCCCACCCTCAAGTATGCTCACAAAACGCTTGTCTTTGACCGCCGATGTTTCTAGTGCATTTACTCACAATAAGAATACCATTTTATACACTGCCGAAATGGCCATGTCTTACAGATGCTAACAAACCGTTTGCCGCATCGAGGCTTGTTAGAGTGATGAGTTGGGAGGAAAGTAGCATTCGGGTGACTAGAGCGACCAGGCTCCTGGCCTCCTTGTTGAGGCCCAAGAAAACACTGGACACTGTCCAATATGAGGTAAGATAGAAATCACCATTGTTGCGCTGCGAAACTTTGCGTCCCTATTTAATTTCCTCTTTTCTCATCCTTCTCCCAATCAAATCACAATTTCCATTTATTACAGTGCGTTTGCCAGTTCGCTTGATTGCCTATTTAATATAAATGATAGTGTACTGCACCATCATAAATATGGCATCCACACCTGGCTCCCACGTGAGATCTAAAGGACATCGAATAGTCAGTGACGTGAAAGACAGGAGAAACGAAAGACCGGGCATACCCCGAATAAATTCTTAGAGTCTTGTCCAGGACACTCAAAATCGTGATTTCCATAGTTGAAATATTTTACAAGCGCCGGCACTGTGCAAGTGTATTAGACCGGGTTCGCCGTTTGGAAAAAGTAAGCGTCCAGAAAAGTTCGAACAAGAACGGACGCCTCACAAGAAATGAATTTGCGAAACAAGTCCCCCCGCAGTATCGAATGACACCATGGACGATGTACTCAAGAATGTTTCAGTCTAAAAGACGGACTGATCAAACAGGTAATTTACACACTGACCTAGTAAGCAGTAAGTAACAAGAGGTAACATTTTACTGAAGATCCATGTAATCAATCTATATTCTTTTCGCTGGACTTCCATGTTGCAAAACATAAGCTGCTCAAACAAGCACAATTTTGTGGAGGGCGAACCACTTTGCACAGTCGGTTGTGTTGTACTTGTACCCTATCATCGTCATAATCACAACAGCCTTGAGACGTGTTGCACACCGACTGCTTCTCAAATTTACTAAGCAGGATGACATTTCCAAGCCACAGAAGCCACACCAATCAATGGATCAATGCAGGTCGCCCACCCACTGCACATTTAAGAGAACTAGAACAAACACAACTATTCTTTTATCTTGAAACGGCGACCAAACTAAACGAGGTAGACAACAGATGGTAGTTCCACTTAGTGGCCATACTGTACCGCATAGTTATATAGGTCCAGATATGACAAAAAGTGCACCTCACGACCTAGCTACCAAACGTCGCTCTATTCGTTCCATCACTAACCCTGGGCGTAGGCGTGAATCACGTGGTTTACTGGGCGATCAATGCGTTTATTCAGGTACTATGCAGACCGACCAAAACGGGTGAAAATGAAGCAATGCTACCGCGCGAAAGTCCATGAGAATCTCTAGTAATCCGAAATGCAAACATGGTCAGTAAGAATAAATTCCATGGCTTCGGAAAAACACCACGAGATAGGACTGCAACGGGATATAGTGGAATGGGACGCAGTTTCAATAACTAACTGGACTGTTGCAGTCGATATGCACTCATTGTAAGTCAGCAGACTTACAAGTGACCGCATACGCCCAGTGCATCTTACTATAACCGTGCGGCCGGCCAAAATAAGACAACTTAACATAATCACCTGAAGTGCGTCGTCGACGTAGGCTCCAACCGCATGGTCCATAATGAGGCTTACTGGGCGTTCACTGCGTTTACTTGGAGCCAATGTGCACGGCACGAAACAGTCGCGAACAAATTACTACTTTATCACCGCCCCTCTTCAACGACACCTTAGTTCATTGCCAACATCTGTCGCGCCCGCACGAATCGTTTAAGCAAGAACGCGCAGTGGACCTAAAGTATAAACCTGACGAGTAGTAAGGGTGACCCCATTCAGCTTAGTCGGAAATATATGCCATGAGTAAACTATGAATCAAGTTAAAATAAACGTACCATACTGCCACTGGGCTCATCAATCGGAACATTGTGACTAGGCGGCTCCGCCAGTGCCGAATTACTATCTGTTACATCAGCAGTTGACTGGTCGCCATCAAAGACATCTGATGAAGACACCCCAGAGTGATTCCTCTGACGTCGAGAACCGCGGGGACGCCCGACAGGCATTCAAGATGATGGTCGCGTAAATCGAATTAAGATGCCGAGCAATTCAAACAACAAATATTTTCGTTGGCGTCAGTCAATGGATGATCCGGAAGCCGACCGTTTACACTCTTCAGAAGTGTTCTCACGAAGAACTGTGAAACGGCTCTGAAGTTTTGGAGAGAACGTTTCCGGGACGAATGGACTCAGCACTTAGAACGCGCAAGATTTGAATCAATGGAGCCTAAATGGTGTTACCACAGCCGTTATACATATTTATTACTGCGTATTATTTCACACAGCCACGTGTTTTAAATGATTTTTACGTATCGCATCGTTTCGGTAAAGTACTTGCTGCGCGAAATTTAAAATATATCTTGCTCTAGTCAACGCCCGGCTTTTCTTTTCTGTGTAATGGTCAATACCGATATAACGTACACGCCCGCTTTTATGCCTTGCATCGAAGCCAGCCTCAACTCGACTAACACATCGTTGCACGTGACCACTTGTATTAACATTGGTTGCTTTACAAACCCTACGTGAAATCAGACATTTGGACTATATCTCTCAATTCACCACGGACATCCGACACCTACATATTGATGCTAACATCGTTGCCGATGCTTCATCACGTCCTGATGTCAACTCAGTCCAAGCGCCAACTTCCTTCGACTTGTCTAAAATGGCTACTGCCCAACAATGCGGTGAGGAGATGAAGGACGTTTCCACCTGTAGGTCCTTGAAATTATCCACCATTCCTCTATCGACACAACCTGGTGACATTCTGTGCGATAGTTCAACGGGTAAACCTAGACCTTTTGTTCCACTTTCATGTCGTCGCACTGTTTTTACTCATTTCCACTGTTTATCTCACCCCAGAAAACGTGGCACAGTAAAGCTGATTGCACAGCGCTTTGTTTGGCCCTCTATGAACAAAGACGTTCGTCTCTGGTCACAACAGTGTATGGAGTGCCAAAGGAGTAAAGTGCACAGACATACGATTACCACACCTGGCACATTCTCCCAGCCAGACGCCCGGTTTTTCCACGTACACCTTGACATCGTTGGCCCACTACCACCGTCCAACGATTGTAGGTATCTATTAACCGCAATCGACCGTTTCACCCGTTGGCCTTTAGCTGTGCCTATTAGAGATGTTTCAGCGGAGACAGTCGCCAAACCCTTCTTAGAACATTGGATCGTTAATTTTTGTGTACCATCTACAATCACTACTGATCGAGGCACCCAGCTTCAATCCTCCCTTTTTCACAACTTTACGGAGTTGCTGGGTTGTTCGCACATTAAAACGACAGCGTACCATCTTTGTGCTAACGGTTTTGTCGAACGTTTTCACCGACAACTAAAAGTTTCGATAACCACGCAGTCGGACGCAACGAAGTGGAGCAAGCGTCTACCACTCATTCTCCCTGCAATCCGGTCTACCGTTGAAGAGGACATTGGCTGTACCACCTCTGAATTAGTTTAGGCTACCAACTTGCACCTCCCAGAAGAATTGATCCAACCCTCAACTCAGTCAGACCCTGGTACGGATTACGTTTCGCGCTTACGACAACACATGTCCGGCCTTCGTTTCACGCCGACCCGTCATCATTGGCGCCGAGAACATAAACCTCCAGATTTGTTCACATGTAAATTTGTGTTCATGCGCCAAGACGCCACTAGGAAACTATTACAACCACGATATCTCAGTCCCTTCAAGATAGTTAAGCGTGACGAAAATTTCTTCATTATCGACAGGTCCGGACGAAGCGAATCCGTATCCACAGACCGACTAAAACCAGCCTACACAGAGAAGGATGTTGACCCACCGGACACGATGCTAACTGAAAGACACCTCTCCCCACCCCCGACTGTATCACATCCACCTGCAGCCCAGCCCCCTTGTTCCCATGAACAACGCACTACACGTAGAGGGCGGTCTGTGCACTGGCCGAAACACCTGACAGATTGCAGTATGTGATGTGACTGTCGAGCGTTTGGTTTGTTCTCTCTTCATTGCTGTTCTTTCATCGTGTGTTTTTACCCACGAACGCTCTGGTGGAGGAGTTCTGTAACGTTTTGTACACTATTTTCTATTTCATAATTCTCATTGTTATTCACACTTTTTGCATTCCTCAACTTCACATATACAGCCGACGTTTAAACCCAACTTAATCGAACCAATCAATAATCGATAAATACAAAGAACACTTCTCGGGTCGCAAGCCTTGCGTTCTGTCTGCGTTCGGTGTTGCTGGTGCACAGAATTTTGGAGAGTTATAAACTAGCGGAGTCAACCGTCTATTGCGGCAAATTTCCGCTTCTATCATCTTTTTGATCTCGTATTCGTATTTGTGTAGTGTTTAGATCCACTACAGATGTAACAATCAGCAGGTTATATAGTTTGATACTACGTTCATATCGCCTGCTTATCTACTCCACATTTTCATTTACCACTCATAAGCATCCGGTTATGTTATTTCGCAACTCCACTACTATGTTCATCAAATGTGAAACAGGCTTGTCTGAGCACCTAGTTCAACATTTATCGCATGACATTACAGTCAAGTTCCAGAGTCTGCATTAAAAACTTCGTGTAACTTTTCAATTTTCTTTTAAAGCTCGCGCCACAACAAGAAGATTTCCGACGTAATTTCTTCTCGGTGATGTTAAATAACACCCGTGAAGTTAAAACGTAACTACCTGCTTTCGGCAACCGGGGAAATTCATGCACTTGAACAGCGTTGGCAGAATCTTTCAGATTTTATCCTTAACTTGTCGACTTTTATAAAACGAAGCTGAGAATCAGTAGCTCACAAAGCTATGGTGTTTCACGTTAACAGGTCGTAGACCCGTGGTTGCCAACAATAGCCATGCAACGGCTGAGACATTTACAAGCAGACTGAGCAAAAAAATTTCCCTCTAGATCGCATAATAATAATAATAATAATAATATATATATTTCTCAACGCATTTGTGAGAAACACGCTCGGATGTGCGCGATCACGACAGATAATTACATGCGGTACAAAGCAACAAATGGATATATAACAAGACATACATGATGTCTGCTGACAAAAGAAGACGTAAAGGGAAAATAGTCACAGTTTACAATGTTCGATTCGCACATGATGAAAGAAGGTAGTTCGTCTGGTCACTGGTATTAGTCCAACAAATGAGATGTTAC
>JTDE01003266.1:58193-68288 GCA_014338405.1 Paragonimus skrjabini miyazakii | reverse complement strand
GTATAGATGCCGATGGACGGCACCCCCACATCTTCTGTTGCAAGGCACATAATACAGACAGGACACATAGTCACAGTTTCTGACGCATTCTCGGTGATCTCTCGAAGCAACCGGAAACGCATACTCCAGTTTCCTGAGGCTTTGGCCGTTAAACGTCATAATCCCCCCACTATATGTTTAAAAACAATTTGTGTTCACACTGCGGCTACCCTGGTAGTCCGCATTCCGACAATTTTGATTTTTCGTTTAATCCCTTAAGCCATGACTTCCGCTCTGCGGAATTTGACACGTTTAAAATTAGTTACATGTCCATGTGTGATCAGAATGTACGAAATGTTACTCCGGAGGACATCACGTAAATTGCGTCTTCTCATTGTTTTATTCAAGTTCATCAAGGGAACAAACTGTTTCAAGATTCAGAGTAAGTTGATTCTATCTGGAATTTCTGAACGTTTTGCCAATCAAGGTTCGCACCGAAATTGTCCAGTTAGCACTGTAAGGCAATAGTTTTACGGCGCTGTGCTGCCATTGCTGTTACTGCTGCAACGCTAACTCAAGGAATTGATGTCACGTTGCTGAATACTGAGTGTTAGCAACAATTATATAGACATCCTCAATTCCAGTACCTGTTAAGTTAAAAACATCGCTGCAGAAAGTGATTACGCTTCTTGAATACGTATTTTGATTCAGTTATAGGGACTGAGGTTAAGCTCAATTTTCCAACTTTTACTATGGAAGTTGTTCGATTTAGCATGGGTTAGATACTAGCAGTCTACTCAATTGTAGATTGAAGCATCGAACCGTCAACTGTTTGGTTGGTCGTCGGGTGTTGTTACTCCTAGCCCGATGATTTTCTTGTGGCTGTTAACGTTTACTTTTGATTATTCTCATTTCCTACCTGTCTCGTTACGCTCTTCACAATTCCGTTAATTGTTTGCGACATACTTCATGATGTGATAAGACTGCATGCTGATCATGATGAGGTAAAGGATGAAATATCTGTTTATTTTGCCTCTTGCCGACTATATATATATATACTATGTAGATGTGAGATAAGTGTATGTAGGTAGATCGGTAGTTGGTATGAAACTGTGCCATAAGTACTTTTTGTTCAAAATCTAATTGAGATTATGTGAGTAATTTTGTCCAGACGATGCGTGTAACTTCATTAGGTTGATGAATAATAGATGAGAATTTCCAATCCTCTAACGGCGAAATCGAAATTTGGTCTCTTTCCCTGGCGTGTTTGGCCAAGTAAGCCTGTGATTTGTATTCTGGGTACGAAAATTAGTAAAGAAGCTATGACAATAGTTACGCGGACTCTCAATCAGTCATAGGGTCATCTTTTCTTTATTCAAATTTCGGCACTGTGTTCAGGTTGAAGTGGTCGGTGTCATCGACAGATGGATTGGCCGTTGTCGAAAAAATAACACTCGGATTAATTTGTTCAGCAACTCGAAGAACTACAGTCAGCTTTTGTCTTGTATGTATGTCTAGAGGAGTGCAGCTGACGGATTTCTGCGTTGCTTGTACTGTTGCTGAAGAAAAATTGCACTTCGGTTGAGGTGTTACGATTCCTTGATAGAACAAGACGAGAACTTAGTAAAGGACCACAGACAAGATCTCAGTAACGGGCGGAACGTAACGATATTGTAGTACGCCACGAAAATCAGAGCGCAAGTATCGGAACCCAGCTCTCGCAGCTTAAAATCTCCAACATGTACGGAAAAATACGGCCTTCAAACGGGCTTTATTTGCTACTCAGCCCGAAGGTGAACTAGTGGTGTTCAGCAGCTATACTTGTAAGTTTCGAGTGTCCTTCGGGCTAGACTACTCAACAGACCAATCAAAGGCGAGCGCCAAATTAGAATTTCGAAGAAAGTAGCGAGCGTTAAAACTCTCAAAATTGAAAAACTCAACTTTGCCGGCAATTAGAACGAATTCCTGGGGGGAAATACCTTTTACCAACGGAGGGGTCGCGAATTGTGCATAATATCAATGCAACTCTCAAACGCTACCATGAAAAGAAACAAACCCGGCGGGCGATATGCTGTAATAACAATGGAAGGGAGCAGTTGTAAGTGCCAGAAAAACATGCCAGGTGAACCGCGAATTGTTAGGGCTTTCACAGAACTAGAATTTTCGCCTTGAGATAGGCAAAACATTCAGCCTCAGTGCCGAAGAATAGCGCGACTGATTGCTACCTAGTCAATTCAAGAAACAAGTACTGAAAATCACTGTTTTGCCTGAAAACATGTGCTAGGACAAGAACTACATATATGCGGTACAAAGTGACCTACAAATATTCTTGAAGGGCATCTACCAAAAGTAATAGACTACCAGTTAATGAACGGGCGTGGCGGATTAAGGGTCTGGTAGGTAAGAAAGCTATTGACAGTTCTATCTGGATGGTTCCGCTCTTTTCTGCCCACCCTGATTCTGCCGAAATCGCTTTCGCAGGGAAGGAGGTGTTTTGGAAGGAAACTGGTTGATTCCCGACTGTATTACCACACGTGCACGAAGTAGTAGTATGCCCACTTTCGGCCCAGATATCACGCGGGAGCTGATTATTACTACAGGTCACAGGTTCACAAATAACTCATCGTTACCTGCCTATCGGAATCAGCATCAAATACATCCGACTGCGAATTGCATAACCTTAACTAATCAGTGGTGTAAAAGTTGGTCTTCTGTGATGAAACAGTTTATTTTGGATGGCTTGGACGGTTGGATATCTTATTAGTGTGAGTTTCCTAAAGCGTTCGATATGAAATTGATGGTTTTAGGATACAGGAGAATCTGTTTCGTACAAAACAATTGGAATTGGCATCTTTTTACCAGTACATACATTCGAGCACCTATTTACCTACTGCTATTTGTGAGTGTGTGGTGTTTCAACAAGTTATCCCTGGGTACATAGAATTCAAGACAAAGCAGAAGCAAAAGTGTGGGCAACCTGATAAAATGTCTCAGTCATCTCTAAGCCCGATTTTCATTCAGTTGAAAATCTACGTGACTGTTATTGCTACAGCCAGCCTTAGCGGTCGAGGAATGGACCAAGAGAGGCTGTTTATTAAATGTAATATAATTTTAGTGCAACGAAATTTGTAAGTTCCATTATTAGAATTAGTAAACATTGTGTTTAAATTGTGTGTTGAAGTGGAGGTAATATGTTCTTTTTATTTTATTGCTACCAATGAGGTCGGTGTATCATCTGGTCGGCCGCCTGCAACTCATACTACCGTTGTCATTGGTAAGGGTCACACGTGCAGATCGCGCTTCACTGCCATTCGGTCAGAACCACATGGCACTCACAGCTGGCGACATCCGTTTCAGACTAACTTTGTCACAGTAACCGAAAGCAAAGGAGGCTTGCACCGCACAACTTATCGTTCCATTCACACCAAACCCGAAGGAATAAAACCATGAAACTTGTGAGTGATGACCTATGTTGGTAAACTGGCAAATGCTGGTTAACCAGTTGGTAGGCCGATAGGAAAGTGGAACTCCTATCTGCAAAAAATAATGGACTCCAATGCTGAGATCTAAGCTGAGAAGAAAGGTGTTGAAAATATAAAGCGAATAATTCACTGTAGGATTACATACGAATGCGCCCTACATAGGATGAAGAAGAAAAAGTGAAATTTAAAGTTGAATCGAAGACCAGACCTTTATCATACAGTTCATCAACAATGCTCGAGGAAAGAAAGAGCAGGAGGCCACTGTGACCCAGGTTTTTGAAAAGGTGAACGGGTGATGTGATAAACGATGGCGGTCGTTCGTTGATAAGAACGGGAAAAAGACATTACCTACATGGCTTGTGACCAATGTACTCGTAATCTCTTCGTTGGTGATAAGCTACGGGTACGTTGATGACCTGTCGATCTGAGGCGGTCGGCGCATTTGCAGCCGCATTCATTGCAACGTCATGTACATACGTCATCACGACTTGTGGCACTCATGGTCCCCTTGTGCATCGCATACTTCAATTCGCGGCCGCTCAAAAGTCGCTGTTTGAACCCTCGGACACCTGACCGGATCGTATTCCTCCAAACCGTCCGGTTTGAGGTCAATTCCTTCCAAAATATAAAAGTGGTATTGCGACACGAAAGACTTACTTGAATAACTTCTTGGTATCTCACCTTCCTGCCACCAGGATTTCGCTAACCTGATTTCAGTTGCCCGTCCAGAAACTGCATAGAATTCCTGTTGACTTATCCAAACCGACGAAGCTGACTGAGCATCAACATGGTTTTAATCTCGTCCATATCTCTCTACGAAGTACATCGGCGTTCGAAAACGTACCTGACCATCGAATACTCGAGATGCGTTCCAGACATTCCAGATGTAAACAGCTCAGATATCGCACATTCCGCTGATGCAGTGTCCACGTTTCTCTGCAGTATAACAGTGCAGACAACATTGTTGGGCGGTAGACAAGCAGCTTGGTTTCCGTCCTCAGGCTGTGCTTCTTTCAGACACGTATTTCAAGACGTATGAAAGCAGCGCTAGCTTCCGCTGTGCCAGCTTGCAACTCATGGATCACGGGAAGATCTGTCGACAGAATACTGTTCAGATATTCGAAGTTTGTACAGCTAACCACAACGTCTCCATTTTTGCAGATTCCAGTTGCAGAAACACCACCTCCGCCCGGAGGTGTTGATGTGCAGACCTAACTTGGATACCGTGGTCGCGAAAGTAGTGACCACCCTTTGGTGTATAAATAGCGCACTTTCCTCTGCGAATAACAGCATATGCATCGTTGAAGTACGTTGCCAGCCTGGGGCACCGAAATGTCGCTTATTCAGCAAGCAGCCTTTCGTGCAGTATTCAACTTTTACACCATCCTCGATTTTGAAGCGCAGCTATTAACATTGTGATCACATATAAACTAAATGAGGTCATGGCTTAAGCACAACTCCGTTTCACGCCAGCGACAATGTCAAAATCACCAGAAGTTGATCCACGCGATTCTACTTTCATGTCCACAACCAACAGCTAATAAAGCTGACGAACTTATCTGGACATCTATGTTTACCGAGTACTGCCCACAGTGTCTCGCGGCTCACGGAATGAAACACTTTGTTGATATCCACAAACAGGACGTACAGCGGCTAGTTGCGTTCACGATACTTCACCTGAATCTGCCAAGCAGCGAACGCCATGTCTATCGTATTGCGGCCCACCTGGAATCTACACTGCTCTTCAAGAACATTGGCTTCCAAAACTACGGCATCGAGTCGGTCCAACGGGAATTTTGATGGGACCTTTCCAACGCAGCTTAGTAGGTTGATGCTTCGATGACTTTCGGTGCATTGTTTGCTACCGTTACCTTTAAACAACTGTACGATCAGAACATCTTTGCACTATTGAGGTGCTACTTCCTGCCCCGAGTTAGAGTGAACCAACCGAAGCAAAGCGCGTTCCAACTAGTCCGCCATTCTTCAAAGTTTCTCCCAGCAGTCCAGCTTCATCTACAGCATTTCCGTTTCGCAGTTGTCCGATGGCTGTCCACACCTTTGTCAAGTCCTAGGCAAGAACAAGTAAAACTTCTGCATGCTGTTGGAACAGACCATTCGTAGTTCCCCAATCATTGATAACCGAACGGTTTGGTGGGCTACCAATGTTCTTTCGCCAGACCTTCATGATGTCCTCAGGTTGGGTGCACGAAAAGGCAGAGTCCACGTCACTCAATGTTTAATTGACTGGACACAGGGACCAAAAATCTCTTTCAGGGAATCGTAAAACTCCTTGTTTTGTCGGCGATCAGCTTGGTCCTGCATTAGCCCAGCTTGCTTTTTCAGCCAGCCGTCCTTGATTCCACAAAGCCGTTCGGCGGGTTGACAACGAACCTGCTGGAATGCGGCTCTTTTGTCTTCATTGTCCGGGTCTGTTGCGAGGACAGCAAACACTTCATTTTTCTCACTCTTGTGAGGCTCAAGATAACTGTGTTGTTGTCCCCGGACGAGCTTGGGCGTTTCTGGTGCTCGATGCCGATCGTCTCTATGGCTGCTATCGTGATCTGTTCCTTGAGGTGGTGGATACGGGAGCGCCTTCCAAACGAACATCAACACGCTAAAATACCATTTTCCTCTTTGGGTTATCTAGTCCCCTAACATTCGGTCTGCTGCTGTCCGGATGGTCTAGGATGAACAGGCTTGCGAACCTGAATAAATAGCATCCTTCTGGCCAGTGTAAGATCCATGCTACATTAAGCCCGATATATCACTCCACTGATACGAACTTCCTGAATATCGCGTCGTCACACGTTCACGTAATCAAGCAAATGGTGATGACCGCTGCTTGGCTGAATCCACGTCGTGATGTCGTTGGCAACCGGCTGGAATCGGCTGTTTTTGATAGCCACCTCGCAAGTAATGCGCAGATGGAGCAGACGGTCACCGTTCTCCTTGATTGTACCAATGCCGTAGGGTCTGAGGACTTGACCAGGCTGTTGGATCGCTCGCAACCCGCGCGTTGCACTCACACAGACGATCATTAACCGCTGTCTAAGGAAGTGCGGCGGGCAGCTATCCATAGGACCGGTCTTTTGTATAACCGCTGTGTCACATATTTGGATCATAATCACTAAGACATTTGGCAGATTTACCTCAACCGAGTCGGAGGCTGGTGAACACCATTCAATTGCTGATGCCGTGCGGTTTGCTTATCATCAAAGAATTGATGCGGTCAGCGAATGCAAAGCAGACACTACACTTTTGAACACATTCTGTCAGGTAACCTATGAAAAAAGAATGTACCCAACACTTACCTCACGGGGATTGCCTTGATCTGCAAGCCTTATCTCACTCAAGGGTGTGAAATCGTTGATGTAGGGTTCTCAGTTCCTTAGTTCTCTTAGCGATCAGTACGGTGCGGCGTTCAGGCCATCCGATGCTGCACTGGTATATCAGCATACGTACGTACCGGGTCCCGACGAACAACGTCTTGCGCGCACGGGCATGTCTCTGTTTGTAGGTGGAGCCTCAGTTTGAGTCTCTGACTTACTAGTTTGACTTGTGAGACAAGCCCCTGACTCAAAATGTTAACCGGCGTGACAACGTGACGAGTTTTTCTTGAGAGTCTCTAGCCGGGGCCAATGACTCAGAAGTTTAACTAGCTTGACAGTAAGGGACTGGCCCAGTCCGATAAGCAATGACTAATACCTTGACGATGTTTTCTGATTACTGTTGCGCACAGCGGGTGATTCGTCGACTTCGTCATGTTTCTGAGGGTTATTGTGGGTTTTTCGATCGCACGGGAAAATACACCTGCGGTAACGGTCAACCGGCGGTTAGCCACTTAACAGGGAAGAAAGCGACCCGGCTTCCGTGTACAGTGTAACCCGTGCAGTTATCCCATTTTCTTTCCTATTCATGCCCTCTAGACCCATCGTATTCACTGATATCAAAGCATTGTTGATCGCAGTTGTAGCTGCCATTAGTCAGTCACTACAACCTACCGTCTAATGTTGTCTGTTTTTATCACTTGCCACTCAGTGCCAATAACTATTCACATTGGGTACTTCATTCTGATATCAGTGGATGGACCATGGACTTCTTATATTTCCGTTTGCCCGCATCTGTTGCACATTGACACCAAATTGTGGGTAGCCGTATAATTGTGGAGCAGCGACTTTTTGATCGTTATTTTATATATGAAATCATTTTATGATGAAAGTTGCCATTTTTTGTTCATACAGAAAACTACATCGCTTCAACAAAAACCAATCAACCTTATAACTCTAGGAAAAACTACAATACCTACCAAATAGTCTGAATGATAGTTTTCGTTCAACGTGTGAAAATATGTTTGTTCTGTCCGAAACAGAACGACCGTGTGTACGAACAACAAACACTCGGTGATAGAAGCTGTCCTCTTCCAAACAAGATGAGGAACGAATGCTGTGCTCGGATCGAATTCGATAAGAAAGCATTACCTAACGAGGGTGAGAATGAAACCTTAGTTGTTGGTACCTCCTATATATTGTTGAACAGTTGATTCGGTTTCAGCATTGACCACTCTGAACGGATTGATGTGATGATTGATTGTGCTGTTCATGCTGATCGAACGTCAAGCTATTTAAAGTTCTCTGCCTACATGGGGTTGTTCTTAAGTCGTGAAACGGGAAGTTTATTTTGGAAGAGTTTGGTCATATTTTGTGGTAATTACTGGATTTTTACTTATAGGTGGTAAATACATCAAAATTAGAATGCATTGTTTTTGTCCACTGTTTCTGGTGCGTATTGTCGAACGTTGCATCTGGTCTACATCCGAACAAACGTAGCTGACTTGGAGTAATTATGTGAAAAGTCGTCTTCCAATACACAGATGCTTCTCAACTTAGGGTATATTTCTATATGAAATTAAACTTACTTCGATAAGTTCAATAATTATTGTGTCGAGCTCTCCCCGGACCCTTCCCAACCATAATGCAAAAAAAATTGATTGTGAGATTTTACATGCGGATCAAATCCAACACTGAGCGGATTACAGTCTGTCATAGAAACATGGACATTTAATTTGGACGATTTCTAGAAATCTGAATTTCAATTAACCGGCAGGACGGCACAGATGCAGACTACTGCATTTCTGTTCAGTCTTCGTTAACAAATAGTTGGAAACCAATTGCCAGGTAAATAACTTCACTTCCACTTTGAAGGAGGAGAACTGTCGCGTACCCCCGACAGCCTTTTGTGTCTTAAATCTGCTTTATGATTTCTACTCCTGTGTGCTGTGTCTGATTTATATTAACGTTATCTGGGGGATAATTAACTATTTGCGCGTCTGATCTTCTAATGATCGGGACTACTAAACAAAGTAGTAACTGCAATATATTTATCGAAACGAACTCCCTTTCCTATTCTTTGTGAAGTTTAGGAACGCATACCATACACTTACAATTATTGGTTCATATTCACGTTGACCAGTCGTTTATCTCACACCAAGCGCTGATATCGGCTTTACGACTCAGACTTTTAACCAGCGTAATGCACTATAAGTGTTCGTAATGGATAACGAGATTCATTTCGCCGTTGAGAAGATTTATACGTAACATCAAAACATTCTTAATGAAGTTGTGCCACTTTTACGCTAAAGAACGCTACAACTTCCCTGAACACGTGGACCTTTTATTTAGGTTGAATACGATTTTGCTAACTTTTTAATACATTATAGGAATGTTGCGTGAAAAGGCTAAGTCAAGATGTTCAAAGCCCTGGGCTTCTGATCTATTTTTCGAACTTTGGATTCAGCTGGCGTAAGTCACCAATGTGGTGACAATTTGTGTGTATGTCTACAGAACTATCGTTAAGTCAGTTGTGTAAAAGAGTTGTGCTTATTGGTGGTTCAGTTTTCGGCACAGAACACCAGGTACAATACAATGTTCCTGTGTTTGTGTTGGTCGGGAAAAAAATTGTGTTGTACACTTTATAGGTGCAAATAAAAGGTAAATAGAAGTAAACATAAGGAAACTTCAGTGGGGCTACTAGCGTACAGTCTCGTCAATAAGGAACACTAAAACGCGATGATATGCGCATTTCATAGGCTATGTGGCTTGGCTAGGATGATGGATATGACACTTGTAGTGCAAGTTGCCTCTCATGTGTGTCGACTGTGTAAAATTTTTGACTCTATCGGACCTCATTCTTAAACTTTCCGATGAATCGTTGCTGTTATTATCAAATTCGACTGCGAGAAACCTGCAGTGTCGAGGGTAAGGACGTATTACGAAATAAATTACCTGAAATCTTATAAACCCGCGCTTACGTTTAAGTCGTACGGGTACCATGATTGTAGGTAAACGTGATTCCGCTTAAGATTTCTTAGGATTCGTGTATTTCCGTTGGTATTAAGTGCACGTAATACCTCATTGTCGGCTCGGACTAAATGCCGAACCTTTCAACTGCTGACTTATTTGCTTGCCATTCAGTCATAATTGTGCTGTTTGCATAAATGAGCTGGTCAGCGATCCATCCATGTTTGCCGCCACTCTGCAAGGTTTTCTGGACAGGGCTGTGTCAGGATTGGATCAAGAACCACGACAGCAGTTGTTAACGGGGCAGTTCATTGAAGGTCTCCCGATGGCCGTTCGCG
>JTDE01003266.1:34539-54245 GCA_014338405.1 Paragonimus skrjabini miyazakii | reverse complement strand
CTGGATGTGTACTGTTTGCGAGCTCTCACAAGAACGAATTTCGTGTCCAGAGCCGCTTTTCGAAAGGTGCTGGCTGGAAAGTCTATCTGAATATGGAGGCCGCGATCGAATGTGGCTGATGTTCAACTTGAAATTAATCTGAAATCATTGACAAAAAAGATGGTGTGGTCGTTTGTCGTTAAACTGTCGAGACAAATAACCTGATATTCCCGCAAGGGCCTTTTAAAAGTGCTTCCATATCCAGAATCACCAACAAATTCAAATAGCGTGAATCATATGCTTGGACGTGAGAAAGCATACCGTTATGAATACTTTGTCCAAGCGAAAAGCACTAGATCCGTTGGATTTGTAAGTAGTAATTTATAGATGTCTTTTTGCACCTTACACTTTAGGGTACATTTGTAGTATCTGTGCGCTTTGAAGCGAAAACAGTACGTCAGGATTTGCCTTACGCAGTACTTACGCTTTTATCGAGATCCCACCTAATAAGACTGATCTGTACATATATCCTGATTGCCTGCTCGTTTAATACTGAAATTGCGCATAGATCCTATTGTAGTTAGCAGGAAGACCCATACCGTCTATACTCGATGACTTGTACGAAATGGACGTCATCACTCCAAATTAGTGTAGAAGCACCCGTCACGCTGTCGTCGCCTGCTAGCTTGACATAAGTCCTGAAAATTGGTCGAGGTAGGTTAACCAGAGCTTAGAAGTATACGGGAACTCCTGGTCGCAGTGACGTTTGAAAGCGCGCAGGCCAAATCTGTTGGTGGTTTGTTTCGGATCGATTGGGCTAATTTGTATTGGTGACCGAACGAACTGGCACTTCCACTGAATCAAAATCCTGATTTCTGCTTCCTCTTTTTCGAAATCAGTTGACTTTGTAAGAGATCTATCTGATTACCTATATTGATGTCATCTTCGCTTTTGTCGCATTGCTGTGCGGGTTTTGCTTTTAACTCAGGATCTGGCGGTATACATATTGACTTGTTTACTCTCTCCTCTGGCCGTCATAAATAAATACTGAGCTGTCTGTTTCGTATCTTTTTCACGTTTTTTCGATACAAAGTCAATTATGTCAAACAACTTGGTAATGACTACGCTACTGCTGGACGGGACACAATTGAAAGTATTCGCAGAAGGCCTGCAATATCCACGGTCTGGTTTATTGGATGTACCGGACTGGCAACCATGGTCTACTTTTGTCCATATCGGGAACACTATTACCAAAATCTTGTCCATTCCGCGTTGGATGTTTGGGAGGTTCCTGACAAGCTTCGTAACCGAGAAAGCGCCGGTCATGTGCACAAAAGACTGGAACTGTGGTCCAAAGGACAACTACGTGTCAGCTGTTTCGGCCTCTTTTCTGTTGTATGGCGAGATGACTCGACGAGTCGATGTCAGTTGTACTCTGAGTCGTGCAAGTACAGCTATCCAGCCAACGGAGGTGGAAACTGTACCAGTCTTATCCGTCTGTGCTTGTTTGATCGACCAGAAGAAACGGGCTGGGAGAGAATCTCTAACATTGTGGCCGATCGATTTTTGGATTTCGGATTCATGGGACGATGGTGGATTATGCACCAAAGCATGCAAGATTACGACGTCAATGACGATGAATGGGCATCACAGCCCGGTCTGCTGGCTCAGTCCACTTAATCTCGTTCCACCTTGTGTGCAAACGGAAGCTATGGATGCAGATACTAAAACTGATAGTGAGCAGTTCACATCTGGCGGTCCACATTCAACAGAACAGGTGGATGGGTCATCAGTGAAACCCGTAAATTTGGCACCATTAACAGACAATGAATTGCAAACAGCAGATTGTGACGTCGTTGATTTCGATAGTGACAGTTGGGAACTCATGGACGAAGAAGTACTCTACGCTGATTGTCAAAATGTGATCGAATCAGATGTCCTGCATCCCAACAATCCCATTCGTTTTGTGGATATGGATACTTCAAAACCATTAGTACAGGTCAGTTACGTTGCTTTCTCTAGTCGGGCGTTCCGTCATTGGAACGAACTTTCCGGGCGAATTATTCCACCAGTAGGCACTCAGCTCTAATCCTAGCTATCAGATTAATTAACTTTCGAACCCCATATCTCGACGACCGTGTGAACACCACGAGTTTGGAGACAACCTAATGTCTGCCGCTCGTGCATCGTTTTTAATTGCCACTTTTTGACTACATTGTATTAAAATATCAGAACTAGGCGTCTCATTTGTCTCTTGAAAAACATCAGGAGTGATGCTTGGAATGTCTTGTGTTTCTATTTTAACCCGATTGGCTTTTTAAGCGGATGATGATATTCACTCAAGTTTGTTCTGCACGCTTCACTTCTTAATTGAATATATCAATGTAAATTTATCGGCTGCTTGTTCCTTAGCCTCTGGATCCAGTAACGTCTGTTCAGCGTACATTTAATCGCAACAGTTCACACACTAATGTGAGTAACAAACGGACGAATAAAAGGCAAAATGTGCCGGATGTCCAGATACATTACATTATTCACCACCCTCAAAAAAACTTAAAATGTCATCTGTCCGGAATGATGGTAAGAACAACATAGACCGGAATAAAGCCTCTGGATCAGTTAGATCCGGGAGCTCTACACGAAATCTGCCGTTGGTAAAGTTTTTAGTGACTGCTGGTACAGTTCACAGTCGACATGACCGATATCGTTGAATTTTGAGCCAGTATAGGCCGCACCGGATTTTCTGGAATCCTCGGTGACGTATTGATTCCGTCCCAACAACTGGCACTACAACGGCAAGTGGATTCCCCAACAAGAGCAAGTGAGTCAGCTCAGCTGTTCATTTATAGGTTAACACAATGAACTCTCATGGGCAAAAAGTGAACCATGCCAAAAATGGCTTCAGTTAGAGCTTCCTGCAAATCATGAGACACTTCGAGGCCGCTCATCGCCAGCGCCGGTTTTCACTCAGAATCAAACGTTATCTATGGCTTCCACTTGTGCGGCCTCTCCGGATCTTACTGACCCGGAAGCTTGACCCTGACTGGCAGCATAGTATGTTGGCATGATGATTCACTGTGGACTGTTTCGTTGAAGAACGGTACCTCTTCTGGACATACCGGCATTTAGCACACTTTTAGGTGTTATTCCTTTGTTTGGTACTAATGCTAACGTGCAACCCTGAGTTGATCTTTCCGATTTTGCTTTTTTGAAACTGTTTCGCTCATTTCCTATGCTTTGTTTGACACAACCAGCTGGCAACCGCCCAACATGATTTTCATCCTGTTCCAGATTGGACCCGCTGTGTTCGAGGGTCAGTACGACAACGCACTTGGAACTTTGATCTTTCTGGACTCGAAGCTGACCGCCTTAAAGAACAGAACATTCGATCAAACAGAATCTCGAGTCTCTTCTCCGTTGGCTCCTCCGTCGACCACAAGGAATCCTGTACCGAACGTACCAATCATCAAGTCTTTTAAACGCCTTAATCTCAATAGAGTTTTCATGAAGCCACACAGTGCTTCCGATCGCGGTTTTAACACCTAAAGAAGGATTTCTCTTCTCCTGTAGGTGCCCCGAATTCCACACCAGGCGTTGGTATCGAGTTTGGTGTGTGCGCATTAACCGTCATTTGAAATTCTCAATACACTTCTATACGTAGTTGCTTCTGTATTGTTCACGTATCTTTTGTGACGTAATGCGCAAGCACCATTTTGAAGAAGCCCTCATCACTGAACGTTATCGTCAAATGTTACCAACATCATCCTTTTTTCAAGTAACCTCTAAGCCTCTGTTGTCGTTATTACTCTGGTCCATTGCAAAATAACGCGACTACAAAATCTGAGGTACTGGAACAACCTGGAAGCGCATGACCGATACAGATCAACGCCTGACAGTACACACAGAAAGCCACGGAAGAGTAATGCTGACAGCTTAAACCGGAACAATGTGGAGTAAGGATGAACCTATCCTTTGTAATTATCTCTGAATCAGAAAAGATTTGACAACTCAGAACGTAACATGTCTTCGGTGTTAGTGTAAATTCGTGGAAGACTTATGAGCCTGGTAGATACAATTATATGTGGCGACAAAGAGCACTCCGCATCTGCTATTTACTCGTCTCCTAACTGACTTTCTGTCAACCGTGATCAAATTCTTTACTCGCAGACCATCGTCCGCCGGTAACTAGCCAGTAGTTTACACGGTTTCAGTAGGCTTTTCAAACAGCGTGGGGTATTTCTTTTACGTTACAAGGTGCACAATGTTACGTTAAGCCACGTGTGAGGCGAACATTCAATGTAACCGAGTTCTGAATCTGAGTGGTTGGTAATTGGCCCCCTTATCAGCTAATTCAAACTCAGTTGGAAGAATATATCCAGAGTAGTGCAAACGTTTTCGAAACGTTCTGCATACACCCAATACCTTGCGCGTTTTATATAAAAATGTGATTTGTGAAGAGATTAAACAGAAACAGCATGATTTAATACAAACGTAAGCAAACCACATACACAAGGATTAGTCAGATTAACTACTTTTGAACGAAAATGGACAAACAGAAAAAAGAAACAAAAGCGGGCAAAAACAACCAAAACGACAGTAGTGGCTTATTAACACAGGCTATTTGGGGTAAATTTGGGATGGGTGACAGGAAAAAGAGGATGTTAGCGAATAGGTTGAATTGAGATCAGAAAATGAATTGTTTGGACATGAGAAGGCGTTTTTTCACACCGTAGAACTCATTCAGATTGCTTCTCACAATAAGAGAAAAATTTGCACGTCATCAGAGCTGATTGTTCGGAGTGAACAAACGGAAAGACATGAACCGCCTCGAAATTGGCTGATTGAGTACAATTGTTTTGCTGCTTCAAATGGAACCCAGAGCCGTGGCTGCTTGAACATCCTTCTGCGAAATCCATATCGGTGGCGGGCGACTAATTGAAGGGGATTAAAAGATTCAAATGGTTAACCGCTTGAGTGGGATTAGCGTCCAAGAGGTGGAGGGTACAGTCCATGATAGGTAACCATCGACGCATTGTCATTAATTTACACTTGGGATACAGATAGTACATTAGTCGAAAATGGTTATTAATCAGAACAAGCTGTAGTGATGGAGGGTTAATATTCACTTGGATACGTCTCTGGTGTGGCTGAAACCACACTACATCTATCTTATGAGCAAATGGTGCACTGTACAGTAAAGAAGTAAACAAAGTCGTCGAGGAAGCCGGCATACATAAACGTGTAATGAACAGTTTGAATGCACGTAATCAGAAAACACTGCGGCACAAACGTCCAACGCACGCAAATGTAGGGTTGGAATAAATCAGGAGTCTGGACTTTTGTCTGGATCATTTTTCGCCCCGGTTTCCTATTGGTCAAAAACCCCATAAATATGAACGAGTTTGTGACCGTGTTTTCTTCGGACTGGGCGACATAAAGCTCTGTGTGAGGGCCAACCTTCATGCGTTACCCTTGGATGTTTGGGTTGGCTGGGAAATTCCCAGTTAATTATTGGCATTTTTGTAGTTCTGTTAAAAAGAACGTTTTCCTAAAAACTGCAGCCAACCAATGACCGTCAAAGTTTACAACAATCCAAGCAAGTACCGAGCATTCTGAACTTAACACATACCAAATCACAAGGTTTACAGATGCAAACACCGCCGATCGTCAGCAAAGTAATTTTGGCACGATCATCAGCCACAGTGCATCTGATCACTTCAGCTGATTTCTGAACCCACTACCACTTCCCTTTGATTGCAGGTTTTTCGGATTGTGGACTCAGCCAGCCGCAAGTCAGCACAAGTATGAACTGCATAAGTGAGATTACTTATTTCGCCGATGATTAAACGGCTTGATGAAAGGATACAAAGTAACTAAGGTCTAGGTCGGGTAATGGTATGCTTCTAGATATCCAGCTGTCTAATCAGTTTCCTTTTGCTTTCACCTAACTGTAACTGACCCACAATAATGTGAACGTTTGGAAACCATTGAGTTCCGGTCATTATTATCAAGTTCGCTAATAACTCTGAGGAACCGCCTCGCTCGGACTCATGACCCTGTACAACAAGAAAGCGCTCACGTAGCCATTTACAAGAGCCACAAGCTCTGCACCGATTTAGTAGCACCCTAATGTGAACGATGCCGATCATCTTAACCTAGTCAACTAAAGAAACACGTTCGGTTGAGCTTTCCTCCGTAAATTGAAGGTTATTCGCGAAACAGGCGCAAATGCCCGATGAACAAGCAGTTTCAGACAGTTAAAGACGGTAATACCAGGGCATAATGGCTCCCCGGGTATCGAACCATAAATATGACCTACGTTCATTGCCAGCGGTGGCATAGAATCTGTTACCTTCAGCTATGTCTGTTTTATGTGAGATGTTCCTCGTTGACATGCTGGGACTACTACCCGCTCGCATTCACTCATGTAGTAATCTACGCTATGGCACTTCCCTATCTACTTGCTTGTATATTTCTCCATATTTCTTCTACTTTGCAATACTACATCCACTATATTAAAGGACATCCCCTTACTAATCTGGACATCATCATCATAGCAGCCATGAGCCTGACCAAAAGGTACTGTGGCCCGAGCCGCCGCTCACCTCAACAGTGACGTGGAATATCCTGGTAGAAAACGTTACTAAGAGGATTGAAAATTAACCAAAAAACTAAGCGGAAGAACTACAAATGGTATGGATGCAGGTACACTCATTGACTACGACACATCGCCATGTCGGATAGCGTCTCTAACCAGCGATTTGAATAATGGCGAGAACCCCAGACAAGCAGGCGACACCTACCCACTCTGCTCAGTGGAGCAATCAGGGTCTTCATATTTCGAGACCACGTTACTTGACCACCATATAGTTTCACCCAACTGTTGGTGTTCTCAGTATATAATGTTACGTACGGTAGACGCTCAGCTGGCATACGAAGGTACGTGACCTAACCATCGCATTCTATGCAACGTGAGTTGACCAATTGATCGCGCATCCCGAGCGTTCCGAAATACGCGCCGGTGAACGGCCACATTGCTCACGCGATCAGTCCATTCAATAGGGACTAATTGGCGGGGATAGCGATGGTTAAACACAGCAAGCCTGTTGATATCTTTTTTGTGAACAGGCCACGTTCCCGAACCACACAGCAAAACGGAACGCACACAGGCATTATACCGGACCTCTTTTCGATGCCAGAGATGACGCAGTTTGGCAAAGGCAACGACGACATTCTCCAGCAGCACTTTCACTTACAGCTTAGTTGCTCGTTCGCAAGATGTATGTATCTTGTGAATGTTTTACGTTTTCCATAGGTGTTTTTAACGATTTGGTGTCATCCCTTTTGTTTCCTACTCAGGATGTGCTCTTCTCCACGTGATTGTGATAATTAAGTGTCGGTGTTAACCAGATGTATTACTGTCAACGATAACGGCGATGATCATTTCCGGTCCAAATGGTGCGTGAACCGATCGAACGGTCATCTGTAGCCATAAGCTCTTAGCTACTTGCGCGATTTTGTGAATTACACAACCTAACTGAATGCCCCAGTAGGCCGAAAAATATTATTTGCGGTGTAGTCAACCGAGATCATATCCGTAGACTACAATGAGTGTAAAACAGTTCATTCCCTTCAGAAGTTGGAACAAAACAGTTAGAACACGAAAACTGGTAGATGCACGCATTTCGCATTGATTCATTTGAGGCCGATGACTGTTTGCCGTTTCTAGATATACTCATAAAGCGCCGGGAAGATGATTCTATTAAGAGTACTATCTACAGGAAATCTACGTGATCCGGTCAATACCTGAACTTTGGTAGTTTCACACTGGTCCATCATAAACATGCACTAGTAAATTCACTATTCACACGAACAAGACAAATCTGTACACAGGATAGTCTCGCAAAGGAACTAAACTTTATCACCTCTGTACTACAATCTAATGGGTATCCGAAAAGGCTCATAGATAGACATAGTAGAACAAAACCACCTTCCGAACCGGTGGCCACAATGAGGAAAAAGAAGGTTTATATGGAACTGCCTTTTAAAGGTGATTATAGCATGCATCAAACAACTCAAAGATCAGTGAATTCGATTAAATGAACTTTTAACGCAGCGGAACTCTGTGTATTAGCTCGATCCTTTCAATTAAGGGAAATCAGCCTGTCGGTGCCACCTCACATTGTGTCTACCAATTCACATGTAACTGCAAAGAAAGTTGCATAGGCAGAATCGAGATGTGTTTGATCTCCAAAGTGAAGGAACATTTGCCTAAATGGGTGTAGAACTCTGTATTACAGAAGAACGACATTGTCTTTGAAACACGGAACCAACCAGCGCTCGCAGACGCAAGACACGTCCTAACCACTGGTCAAGTTATCGACCCAGTTTGTGCATTCAGAATCCTATTACGTCACTCCAATCCAAGATTCTTGCGGTTTGCTGAGGGTGTCGCAATCAATCGACTGAAGCCGACCCTGTGTGTTCAGAAACAAGTGTTCGTAAATTTGACCCTTCCCTAGACCTAGTGACCTTTCCTAACCCACCCACTGACTATCCACCCTACCTTCCTAATTGTTCGATATAAAACAGCCGTTTCATGTTATTGTAAATTTGCTGCTGATCAGTCAATCCGAAATGCTTGCATCTACCAGTTTTCGTGTTCTAACTGTTTTGTTCAAACATTGAGTGTGTTATTAAGTACTGTAGTGCATAACGGTATCCAGCGCACACGTGGCTCAGTATATGGCACGACAGTTAATGTCGCTCAGCCTATAGATTATGCTTCCAAATTTTACGCCACGCAACATTTTGTATCGTACGACACAGCAAAGCTTAGGTGGCACATAAACTGGTCATATAACTTTAAACAACGCTCACCTGAACTCGTATTCACCGGTCCACCGTACGAGGAACTCCAGTTGGTTGTTGAATGAACGTTGTCCAACAAACTGACGTGAAGTCAAGAAAGAATAACCATGTAAGTGCAAAGGTGGCCATGAACCACTAGAGAAGAAAGGTATACGCGCGACACAAGTGACACGTTTGCCGGTTGACATTAATACAAACAACAGCAGCCATCAACAGTGAGATTGACAAATCATTCATTCCTGCGAGCGGTTGTTACAAACGGGTGAACAGTCTGAGTAATCATCATAAACAGCTTAATTAGTTTTCCGTTGTTCATCGGCGTCTATATGGGACACTTAACATGGTGAGTTGAACATACCAGGTGTTAAATCCAAGTGAGGTCAAACAAGTCACAAACGGAAACCACTCAGACACAAACACAGAGTGACCGAAAGCATAGAGGTTTTATCGGTTATGGAATGATGGACAATGACAACCACAAGACCTGATTGGTGCCGCTCGACAGTGGACTATTTAATCGAAATCCGATAGCCTCACGTAAGGCGAACAGACTATTCCAACGGATGTCTTAGCAACTTTCAACTCGGCTCACAGTAACTTTTAACGGTTGCACGAGAATCGGAACTCAACATTCGGCTGGCCTATCTAAATATGCTCATTTGATGCCATACGGCGTCGAGAAGTTAAACTCAAGCTGGCTGGAAGCTTGCGCAGAAATCGTTTGGTTGAACAACTGAAAGAGATTAAGCGCGCACTTCTATCCGCTAGTGTTAGAATTCTATTTCTCCTAAGTGATGGTTGTACTGACCACCAACATTCGGAAAAAATACGCAATCAAGTGAGTCGAACATTTTGAGGAAAAGTTCGACTGGTCCCAGCTATATCGTAAATACGACGGGAACTGAATGGTTGGTTACCGTATCCCAGATGGTCCTCCGTCGAAGGCGGAGATGGTGGTAGAGCTTAAGCTGCTGTGCCACAACACGGTCACAAGTTTTTTCTTTTGAAAGACAGCAGAGGAGCTAACACCAGAACGAAAAAATCTTCAGATGGTTTGAGAATCTGAAGAGGTATTAGATTGTTACTTACTAGTAATTATAGCAGCATTCAAAAAGGGGGCACGAGGACCATGTAACTACTACAGAAACTTCAGTACAGCAGCTGTCGCGTCGAAATTGGTCACGGGCCTTATCTTACTTCGGCTCACTAAACTCAAAGGAAATCAAATGCGTAAAGAACAGACAGAATCCCGGTCTAATCGGGGTTGCGTTCATCACATTTTACCTTGTAATGGATCTTGGAATATAACTTGGACGTCGTCCACAATTGATCACAACTGTCGCATTCCCATAGACTTTCCAGTCGGCCCCTTGCAAAGAGAAGCACTAGAACATTACTCATCAGTAATCAAAATATCGCTCAATAATTAATAGCTTCTGCGATTTCAACTTGAAGAGGAGTCCTAGTTGATGGGTCCGATTAGAGTTAACAGGACAGTTACTGTGTCTCCTGTCAAGGCGACCGGACAATCACAGCATTACTCACAAGCGAATGTGACTGAGCGTTACCACATGATAATTCGGTCAGGCCGAATGAGGTCAATGGCGCAGTGGTCATCACGGTTGCCTCATGAAAGTGTGGCCGAAGTTCTAGTTCTGACCGTGGCAAACATGTGCACTACTGACGAGTTCTAACAACTCATCAGTAATCTAACAAGAGCGAAACTCGAGTCTAGTGCTTTTCTTCGAAAGGGACCGACTGAAAAATCTACGGGAATGCGACAAATTGTTAATGATATTAAATTTATATGAAAACTAGGATCACCTACTACGCCTCAGGGATCTTGGAGTATTGGCGACGATCACAAGTGTTTTGGATCTGAAGGCTACCTTCGATCCAGTCGCCCATAGCATCCACTCCTTCGAGGAGTTCTGAATAAAGGTGATTTTGTTGTCTATTATATGCTGACTCCGCAGCAACATGAGAGTTTATAGACGGTGGTTTCAGGTGCACATCACTTTCAATGGTATCCAGTCTCCTCTTCCTGTGCAGTTTTGTCATGGATGTTACTGTAAAAGGCATGCCTGAGGAATCCAATCAGCGTAGCGTTGAGTTTCTTTCCGGTACTAGATTGACTAAGGGGAAGTTTCCGGATGACATTTTCTTGCTCAGTTCTTCTTCTGAAGACATACAGGCCCTGCTGAACAAGGTGAGTGACCGAGCTTGGCTTGTATGGAATGCGCCTCGTACCTTTAAAGTGCTGGATCAGGAGTGGGGTATTGCCAATCATACCTCCATTGCTGCAGGCAATCCGCTTGAGAATGTGGATACTTTCACATACTTGGGTAGCACTATCTCCTCAGCTCGTAATAATGCTGATAAGATATCAGCGAGGATAGGAAAGGCACGAGTTGCCTTTGCCAGCCTGCATCACCTGTGACATCGATACGTCCGGTTGTTGAAAGAGAGGGTTTATGTTGTCCTGTTTTGACCTACAATTCGGAAACAGATCTGTTGTGTTTGGCCATTGTTGTCTGTCAGTTAGCCAACATCAAGTACGATGATCGTGCGAGCAACGCGATAGTCTCGCTAGCACTTATTGCGGGACGCTTGGAATAGGCGGTTGATTGGTCAGGTTATTAGACTGTACAGTCCGCAATGTTTCGGTCACGTACTCTGCATGCCAGCTGAGCGTTTGCCGCACCGGGCATTAATTACTGGGACTTCCAGCAGTTGGGTGCAACGATTAAGCAGTAAACTTGTCACGAAATTTGAAGTAACGTGGATAGATAACGCCTGATGGGTTGAGGACCTCGTGATCACTCAAATCGCTGGTTAAACGCGATGTCCGATGTAGCAATGTGTCGCAGTCAGTGACCGGCCTGTATCCACACCTCTGGCTCCTCGATTTAGCCTTGTTTCACGTATTAACGCCTTTCTGATAAATTTTTATTTCAGGATACTGTACGTCACTGACACAGCCAGCGACAGCTCGAAATTCCCAGTTTGTTAAGAATATACGTAAAATGTATAGATCTCTTCAAATAAAAATAAAAACCTAATGAACTGCTTGACCAACAGAGCTATCAGAATGTGTACAGTGTACGAATTCCACTGTGTTGTTAGTTTTACGCACAATTTACTCATAAAATGGTTACCCGGGGTGTACGAGACGAGACAGCATCTCAAGGACGATAAGGTGACTCTAGTAGAAGAAAGGAGTATACACTTCGTTACCTCAAAGGCACTATGATTGCTGAAAATACCACTAGAATTTTCGATAGTACAGTGAACAAAACTTCCCCTGCTGACAAACTAAGCATTTGTTTAACTCTACTCCAGAATTATGTTTACGGTTGAAGAGTGAAGTGTCAGTTTTTACCGTCTCACTTTGTGTATACTTATTTAGGTGTTTCTGCGGAACTAGTTACGTGGCCCAGACTCTTACTAGGATGTATTCGTGAGCACCTTCTAACATGGATTAATAATAGTTACCATGACAATCACACGCGCAAATATAGCACACCTCGGTGATTCGAATCATGTCATCAACCCGCAATTTTTATTTTGGTTCGCCAAAGAAATGGGTGTCAATCGAAGGTTGAGATGCCGAGTTCGGACCATAGCGTAGGTGATCGGAATTCGGTTGAATATTCTATAGCTGTGAGCTCGGAGATGCTTCGTTCAGGTTTTGCGATTGTTATCATCCACTATTCAATGTGTGATTTGCTTTATATGACTATTCACTGTCCACATCATACAACTCCACTTCTCCATCCTCTATCGTTCCAGTTTGTATGCCGCAATCACAAAACGATTAACGCTTATATTCCAGGTCTTCAATTTGGTTTCCGTCCAACGCATGTTTTGACGAATAATTACTATGTAATACATTCCTATTGTTGTGACCGCCAAATACGCTTGGTCTGAGAATTCGTTTAATGCACAAACTTGCGTACAGGTTATGTCAAAAATTGGACCACAAAGGCGTACACTCATTTTCACGGCAGACATGCATTCACATGCAGTGAGTGACACTACGTTCTCATTCGCCTTGGTGGAACAGTTTATCCCATCTAAATGCATAACTTTTGTCCGATTCGGCATTACAAAAATGTTCTATACAGGCCTTATGTTTACAACCTGATGGTGAACAACTGAAAACGAACGTGTTCGTTACACTGTGTTTTAGTTATCACTGTCTTGACAATTCCTTAGATCTCAGTATCAGGAGGGTGCAATCAAGCCCCTAATCCCACCCAAGTATAACGAAAATAACTTAAACTTCAACAGTTACAATACTGTACGTTTCAACCACTTCAGGTGGCTTTCCTCAGAAGAGCTGTGTTGTGTTGAAACGTAAAGTATTACAACTTGCTCATAACATTGTTATTCTCAATCCACTTATCAATAACATGTTATACACGACGCCCAAACTGTTTGACTTCATTCGTACTAAACTTAGTGCGGTTATCTTAAACTTCAACAGCTTTAGTAGAGAGGTCTAAATGAGTCAAAAAATGCCACAAAAATATTTGTTAATTAGACTCGCTGTGTTTACGTTAACAGCAGCCCGTTGGACATAACCGTTTGGAGTGATTAATTTCAACTGAGCTTACTTTATGCGGAATAGTTAGCAAGAGAGCCAAATGTTCGCGTCTTTCAGGCATCACTCTTGAACTTGACGAAATGAACTGAGAACCGGAAATTGCCTTTGGAACAACGGTCGAACGTAGACGTAGAGAAGGAGATGGAGTCAACAACTGATCGGGCAATACGAATGGTTGTGAAGCGCAGGCGGAAGGCTGATTAGTTTTACCGGAAGATGTACATAGCATATGTGAACCGGTTGTATTGAGGAGATTCAGCAACTTCAGGCGCGTTCCAATCACACACTGAGTGCGTCGGTCATAAAAATCGATGCGGCGGACTGTGTGAAAAATCGAGAGTGTTAAGTAGTTGATTCGATATATATATATATATATATATATATATATATATATATATATATATATATATATAGTATTTAAAAAGGGGCACACACTAAGTAGTGAACGGTTTATCGTGATGTTTCAAATCTACACTAGAATCCGTTATCAAACAAATGAATGTATTAGAATGAGATTGCTCTGCCGCCCACCGTGTTCGCCTGTCGATCTGTCTTCGCGCGATTTTCGTTTCACATATATATGTTCAAAATGGACTGGGTGGCTTCCAACGTACAGTCTGTAAAGACCGCGTGTGCACATCCACAATCGTGCATAAAACAAGTGATGAGGATCAGTTGGCATCAATCCGTCTGTTCGGGCTTAGCATGAAATTGACATGGCTCGTCGTAACATTGAAAACTCACACCAAAGTTCATGAGGCAATAAATGAATGTTAAGGTCGGATCAACGGATAACTCTTCCCGATCACAGGCTCCATTTGAGCAAGTGCCATAAATACTGTTATACTTCAAACTATGATATGTAGCGTTTATGGCTGCACAAAATGTCAATGTTATATGCAACTCAAGCGGAAAATTAGTCTAATGTTGTTTGTTGATGCAAAGTATCTCTGAATCTAATTAGTGATCATTACTCATTTAATCACATACAGTGTGGACAGATTGCAAACACTAGCGACCTGATAATCATTCATGAATTAACGCGACAGTCTGTTTGCTGCTATAGCATGTGCTATCAAATAAACGACCAACTAACGCTATGTTTGAGCGGCAGTGGTGCGGTAAAACACCCATGGTTGTTGGGCAATCTGGTACACAACATTCCTGTTGGATATGTTCGCACTTTACACAAAAGGTCTATCTAGTAGCGCTACTGCGGAAGTTAGACTAATTGTGTATTGGAGAGACGTTACCATAGTGAGCAAGTCTGATAACTGTGAAAGCGTCTGAACCAGAGAATCGCAGTTGCGCTAGTGGATAAAATCGGCATTACTGAAAGGTGACCGTATTCCATACATGGAGAATAAACACTACTCCAGCAAAATCTTACCACGGTAGCATCGAAGTTTCCTTCGTCTGCGAGAGTTACGCTTGGCATTTGATATAGGCGATGTGTGAACCTTTGCAGTCTCCTCGATCGTTCGGTCAGTTGTATCAGTTTCCTTTACAAGCATCCCATTGTCAGATGAGCTTTTTACAGGAGTAGAGTTCATAGACGGTATCAACGGACTACTGGGTGCTCGAGTACGTGTAGCACGCATATGAAAATGCCGAACGTGACGCTCAAGCAAAATAGAAGTAGAAAATCTGAGCGTACATCCATCGAAAATGCATCGGAATGGTTTTCCCTTGGCGTCAGTGTGATGGAGGATGTGATTATCCAGCCAGGAAGCTGACACGCTAGGTTGGCGGAAAACACGACAACCTTCCCACAGACAAGCAAAATATTTTCTTCGACCAGTCATAATCTGCGGAAATACATGCACGTGTTGGATGTGGGCGATTAACTCTGACTGATCCACAATAGCTCCACATCCTTCCCATTTACAGACAGAATGAGATTCCGTGGAGTCCGTAGAAGATACTGACGATGACGAGCCAGTGTGGCTTATATGATTGGTACGATTATTGTTAATCTCCGTCTCTGATAAGGTATGCCGATTGGCGCGATTCAATAAGGTATCATTTGTATTTTGCAAAAATGATTCTGACATCGGAACCATTGCGATGGTAGTCGGAGATACATCAGGGGACTTCACGCCCATAGACCATGTAGGAGGAATATTTCGTGTCCGCAGGCGCATTTCCGTACCATTCCAAGCTACAGTGCGTTGATGGTAGGTACGCTCGTTGAATTTCTGAAGCAAAGCGCGCGTCCGAACAGATAAGGATGGTTTACGTAGACTACGAATAGAATGGGTCATGGCCAGTGTAATATTTTTCTTTGCCTAATTTCACTCCATAGGGTTATTTCATGAAGAGCAAGAAGCAAAACAACTGACTTTGTTGAACTAAAATGAATTCAATAGGAAACATACGTAAATGAAGCAGACGCAATAAAAATATAGAAGTATGTATAGCGAGTACATAAACAAGGCATCCATTAGTTGTTCAGCGGATATTCAAGTTGCAGGAAGCACATAAGGCTTACGCACTCTTGATTCTGCGTTGGATGTTAATGGAACAACAAAGAGTAAAGGGAGAGAAACGAATGGTTTCGTTTCAGGAATGTTGACGATTTTGAAACATGGGCCACAACGTGTCCAAGTTAATTAGAACAGAAGTGTGGCTCGAGTATGCAACCGAGCATGAAACACACAATTCAACAAGCGGTAGTAGGGGTCCTACACGCATCAAAGTTGTCCTGATAGCCACGTTGATTAGAGACTAGGACTACCGTCACGAATGTATGCATCAGACTTATGCTTGAAGTCGTCTACGAGTGGTGCTTTCACAACAGAGTTGGGCAGAGTGGACATAACGCAACATTGAAAAAATGCTGTTCGCACTTGAGGCGACTAATCCGGTGTTCCAGGTCCACCAGGTGAAGCCGGAGATCAAGACGTGTACTAAGCCTTAGATTGTGCCTTACAGGATGCAACGATTGATGTAACATTTTAAGGATCAAAACAACGTCTCTCTGGTACGTCGATAGTTCGTGAAGAATTGACTTAGTCCAGATAATCTCCTCGGCAAGTAGCTCGAGTGAAATCGTCTTGTGGCCGTAAAACACCAACAAGATTTTACAAGTCGTGAAGAGTAATTTTCACAGATGTCCCTAACGTCTTTAACTAGACTACAGGTAGATAAGCGGCCACCAGCGCAGAAAACGCTTAGCACACGGAGTCGGTCACGCGCACGAAAGATCACCACTTCGATCGCGTGCTCGTTGTTGCACTTAGCCTTGTTTCCTTCAAAAAGATTAAACTCAGATGGGAAATAACGAAGCCAGTTAGCAATGGCAACGGCTGTTACTGACCAATAATCATGACACCCGATTTACGAATTCGGCCGCTCGACGTCCCACAGTTTTCTAAATGATACGGCTTGATTGTTATGGTTATTTCACCCATCCATAACAAATACAATCTCGAATCGGTGTCGTATGGTTTACAGACCACAAAACGCACCTCTATACAAACCTATGGTGTGCAGTTATTCAATTTTGATCTTGGTCACCTACATCAATTCCCTAGAAAAATAACTGTTGCAGACGGCACCTAATCATCCTTGCTGATTGTCTCCTCTCCTTTGGACCCGTGGTGGCTGTAAAAAACAAAATAGGAAACTGCTGGATAGCACTATTATTGTGTGCGCGCACGACAGGGCCACATTGACCAAATCAATGAGATTACGTTTGGTTGTAATAGACATTATCACATCATAGCAGCTATGAGCCTGACGAGAAAGTACTGTGCATCGGGCCACGGCTCACTTCAACAGTGACGTGGAATATCCCAGAAGGGAACCCTATCAAGGAAATCGATAAATAATATAAGACTACTTGGAGGAACTGGCAGTGATGTGGATGAAGGAAAGCCATTGACTGCGACACATCGCCATCTCGGATAGCGTCTCTAACCAGCGGTTTGAGTGAGCACGACGACACCTATCCACTTTGTTCACCGGAGCAGTCAGGGTCTTCATATTTCGTAACCACATTGTTGCTTGACCACCATATAGTTTCACCCAACTGTTGGTGGTCTCAGTATATAATGCTCGGTACGGTAGACGATCAGATGACATACGGAGTACGTGACCCAACCATCGCAAGCTATGCAACGTGATTAGTTGACTAATTGATCGCGCATCCCGAGCGTTTCGGAATACGCGCCGGCGAACGGCCACATTGCTCACGCGATCAGTTCAGTTAATGTGGACTAACTGGCGGAGACAACGATGGTCAAACACAGCAAGCTTGTTGATATCTTCCTTTGGAGAAAGGCCACGTTTCCGAATCAAACAGCAAAATGGAACACACACAGGCATTATACACCCTTCCTTTCAGAGACAATCGGACGTCTCTTCGACGCCACAGATGACGCAGTTTGGCGGAGGCAAATCGTGCCTTTGCTATCCTCGCTGATATTTCATCAGCAATATTACAGACTGACGAGACAGTGCTACCCAAGTATGTGAAACTGTTCACAGTCTCAAGCGGGTTCCCTGCAAGGAAGAAAGTATGAGTTGAATTGCCCCAGTCTTGAAGCAACACTGCACTTTGAAGGTGCAAAGCGCATTCCATACAAACCAGTCCGGTAGCCCAACCTGTCCAGCATGATTTGCATGTTTTCGGCAGGGGGGGCTAAGTAAGACAATGTCGTCCATGAGAACAGTGAACAGGAAAGGGTCAATCGGACACTCCTGACAAACACCACTACAAGTGAACGGGCTAGGCGAGCCCGTCACTGCCAAGTGAGTCAGACTCTTGAGTCACTGGCTCCGGGTAGAGTCCCCCAAGAAAACCCGGTATCCTGTTGTCTCGCAGGTCAGACTTTTGGGTCCGAGACTCGGGGTGGGACCCCTCAAGTCAACCCCCTGCTGCGGCATGAACGAAGTTATCGTTCTCCCGACAGTTACATTATTCACCCGAAACAACTTTCTCCAACTATTCGCCCCCCCCATGTCTTCTAACTTCCATGTACCTTCGGGCGATAATTGTTTTCTGAGGCCAAGACAACTGGTAAACATTGATGCCTTCAATGTCCGCACTCTCCGACAAGTCGGTCAGAAAGCTGCTCTGGAATTTCATGTGTGCTACGTGTCGGACACGCTAGTCTACGAATCTGGCATGCTTATCCGTCTGAGCTCACCTATAAATAAGTGCCGATCCAAGCGCTTCTATCTCAGGGTTTCTGGTGACGCAGAAGCTGAATCTCGCGGTCAAGGTGGATGGGCATCGCACTGAGTTCCAGAGCAGATCAATGCTTACTCGATTCGATCCCAGTGAACAGTCGCTTGTGCACTGTCAGACTCAATACGTCGGTAAAAGTCTGTTGACGCAAATCAGAAAGGCATTGTGTATTCATCATATCGGCGTACGTTCCGACGGAGAGCTGTTCGGATGCTACCAAGGATGCGTTCTATGACGCTCTCGTTGACCTTCTGAGGCAATCTAAAGACTCAGACATCACCATACTAGCGGGCGATTTTAATGCTCAGCTTGGTCGTCTTTTTTCAGGTGAGAAGCGGCTAGGAGGTATGTCTGGTGTCCGGGCACAACGCATTGACAAAGACGGTCCACATATTTCGAGCACCGCATTCCAACACAGGAAGAAGCACTGTTACTTCGAGACTTCCGTGTGCCTCCCAACCATGGACACAGTTGGATCATATAGCGGTCAGTTACAGGTGGTGCCACTCTGTTGAGGACTGTCCTACCTTTTGGATCAACCACATGGACTTGGACCATGCTGTTGTGCATGCTCGTTTTGTTTTGTCATTTGCCCAAAGGACATACGCTCGTAAACGTAAGGTAGTTAACTGGCATTCGAGCGATAGGGATGTAAAGAACGCTTACCAAATGGCGTTGGTGAAGAAGTTGCTCAGTTCGAGTCAGATGAAGGCTCCTAATGAACACTGGGAACAAATCGCCGAAGCTATCAAAGCATGCTGTGAACAAGCATGTTCCGATGGAGCTGTTCAGTCTCGACAGAACTGGATTTCCGTCACGTCGATAAACCTCATGAACATGCGTCGCTCGATCCCACCTGGTTCGGAATATGATGACGACCGTCGAGAACTTAAACGCAAGTTGACTAAAAGCTTGTACAAAGACCGTCAGCACTACTTGGTCGAACAATCGAAGAGTATGGAAGGGGCCTTTTTATCTGGGAATAGCAGGAGGCTTTTTCCCCTGATCCGTGGTTGTACTAGCCGTCAAGTCGGTGTAAGTGAGACCATATGT
>JTDE01003266.1:12539-32325 GCA_014338405.1 Paragonimus skrjabini miyazakii | reverse complement strand
GCAGAAAGTTCGTGTTCGTAATGATCAACGGACACCCAGCTCGTCTTCGGCTTGACAATGTGTCTGATATCGCCATCATCTCCAATCAACTATGGAAAGCAATCGGCCGCCCGCCAATTCAACAACGCAAAGACTGCGAACAGTATCTCTATCACGAACGAACGCAACGAAATTGCAAAACTGCACGAAAATCAGACCACAAATTTCAAAATCCAACTCTCACAACTTAGACTGACCCTAACAAGTAAGAAATACGGCCTTTAAACGAGCTTTATTTGCTGTTCAGGAAAAATTCTGGGTCACAGCAACTGTATTTAAAGGTTTTGGGTGGCATTGGGCCTAGGCCACCGAATGGACCAATCAGAGGCGAACGCAACTTCTCGGGTGTTCGAGAATTCTGGTGGGCCTTCAAATTCCCAGAAAATGAAGAGTCCATCTTCCCTGGAAAGTTATGCGAATTTTTGAAAAAGTGCCTTTTCCCAATACCTCACCTGTTGAACACTATTGGCACCGCCGTTGACGGAGGTCGAGCTACATTGGGCACGTTGGCTTGCGTTTCCGGTCCATCCACCGCCTTGGTTGCAAGGCTGTCAGCTCTCTGCTCGATCTAGGGGTTGAGGTTGTCGAAGTAGCCGTTGTGGGAATTTGTACCGTTGGGCGACTGATCTCGAAGGTGTCGAGATGTAGGTCCAAAGGTAGTTGGTTCTAAGTTTGTCCAGTGTTGGCGGAATGGCGTGGGCGAAGTTGGTTCCGATGACGCACACAGATGTCGCTTCCGACGTTGACATCGTAAAGGACCGTGCCATTCCGTCGCTTGACAGTTGCTGCTATCCAGTGGGGGCGACCTGGGCGATAGTCCCTTGCACAGACTAGGTCGCCGACGGCAAATCCACGTCGAGAGAGCTGTTGCGTATCTCCCGGGAGTTTCTCCACTGGAATAATTGCGTCGAAATTAATCTTCACCTTGCGGCCCATGAGAGCTTCTGCAGGCGACAGTCCATTGGGAGTCGCCGGATTCGGGGTGGATCTGTAAGTGAACAAGAACGCTTGCAACATTTCTTCGGTTGGTCCCTCCCAGCGAGACTTCAGAAGTGCTCTCTTGAAGGTGTCGACGAAGCGTTCGACTTGACCATTGGATTGTGGATGGTATGGTGGCGAATGCAGATGTTGAATGTTGTTCTGGGTGCAGAACTCCTTGAACTGGACCGAGGTAAACTGTGATCCATTGTTCGAGACAAGAGTCTCCTGGAAGCCATGTTGGCTGAAAATGCGCCGTAGATCGTTGATGGTGGCTGAGGTTGTAGCGTGCGTCAGCGGGACGATCTCAGGCCACTTGGAGTATGCATCCACCGAAATGAGGTATTCTATACCGTTGATGGGTCCCGCAAAATCCACATGGAGGCGTGACCACGGATGTTCGGGTTTCTTCCATAGCTGAGGGTCGACACGTAGCGAGTTCGCCGTGGAGAACTGCAGTCGATTGCAAATGTCTGTGATTGGTAGTTGTGTCAGGTCGAGATCAAATAGGTTGACATTTGAATCAGACATATGACAGACTGCACGGATGGCTTTGTTTTTGAAGCTGACACGACAATGCAAATGCCCAGTCAATTGCACTGTGCCACCACAGGTGCTGGTGGCGGAATGGGATGTCAGCTGAACTGGCGGGCGGCCGATTGCTTTCCATAGTTGATTGGAGATGATGGCGATATCAGACACATTGTCAAGCCGAAGACGAGCTGGGTGTCCGTTGATCAGTACGAACACGAACTTTCTGCGTGAGGCGACATCGACCTTGAAGGTAGCAAGTAAACTGCTGGACCTGGCGATTGGTTTGGATTTAGGTGGACGTGGCCGCTTGTTGGTTGCGCGTTGACTGCCCGACGTGCGTGATTGACAATAGCCGTCCTTGTGGCCCACCTTTTTGAGACGCTGACAGCGGTGTTGCTTGAAAGGGCAGTAACGCGTGTAGTGCAATGCGCCGTAATGCCAATAAGGTGAGGACGGCGTCCTCTTGGAGGCAGAGTTCACTGGGCGGTTCGTTGAGGAGAGTTGTTGCTGTTGCCTTGGACATGCGACTGTGTTGACAGAAGTTAAGGACTGAGCAGGATTCTGAACCAAGTTAGTCATGTTTCAGATTGAGCAGTCGATGGCCTTCAGTAATGTGGTCCTGAAGGGTAACTAACTCGCCTTGTTAGATCCGATGGAGCGGTCGTGAACAAAGGTCAGCGTCACTGGGGGACTGGAGGACGCAGACAAAGATGAAGCACTTCAAGTGATCCTCCGTGAAGGAGGATAGCTGGAACCGCTCGCGTTCACGATTCACGGTGTCAGCGTAGGTGACAAGGTCATCAGAGTCTCGCTTGGTCAGTTTGAAGCAGCGGTACTGCAAGTTGAATAGAGAAGACGGGTCACCAAATATCTGCGACAGGATATTGACCGTCACGTTGAAGCTGATGTCACGTAGGTTCTTGGGCAAGATGAAGTTGGCGTGCCGCTTGTGGTCCGCAGGGCCAAGTTTGCGAAGAAGCCAGACCTTCCAGGAATCATCCTGATTGCCAAATTCGATACGGAACAGGTAATCGTAATCGAACGTCACGTTCGCGTGCGGGTCGTAAACGAACTCGGAGATACCGGTTGCCAAATTGTCAACGGATTGCGCACTACCAGATTGTGCGTGTTGGCTCAGAGTCGTATTGGACAAACGTTGGGCAAGCATCTCCATGAGCTTCATTTGTTGCTGCAACAGCAGCTTAACGTCAGTAGCGTCCAACGACATTGATTAGAAATAGTGCCCGTCGCCAACTGTCACGACCCCACCTGGTAGAGAAAGAAAAGAACAACGCAAAGACTGCGAGCAGTATCTCTATCACGAACGACCGCAACGATATTGCAAAGCGATACGAAAATCAGAGCTCAAATATCGGAACGCAACTCTCGCAACTTAGAACCCCCTAACATGTAAGGAAAAAGACGGCCTTCAAACGAGCTTTATTTACTGCTCAGGCCGAAGGCCAAATTGCGATTCACAGCAACTGTATTTATAGGTTTTAGGTGGCCTTGGGCCTAGGCCACCGAATGGACCAATCAGAAGCGATCACAACATCTCGAATGTTAGAGAACTCTGATGGGCTCTCAAATTCCCAGGAAATGAATAAATCCATTTCCCTTGCAAATAATGCGAACTTTTGGGAAAAGTGCCTTTTCCCAACAATTAATATCTCTCCTCAAGGAGGAAGCACACGCCTAGTTATTAATATCGAGATGGACGCGGACGAGTGGCAAACGGTCTTCCAAGTCTCCAGAGTTAACTGGCCAATTAGGTGGCTAAGAAGGTTCAACATTTACGTAGCCTTCTGGACAGGCGTGTCACAGCGGATTGCGACAGATCACTAGTGATGATGGCTCCTAGATCAGACTCTAGCTGCCGCCTAAAAATTAATGCTATTTAACAAATAACTGATGTCCGATTGATTTCTAATTCGTGAGACTTTGCATTGAATAGTGTTGAGTGGTAGAGTATTTTGAGCAGTCCACCTCGGAAGCGTTTCTGAATAATCTTGTAGAACAGCTTTGTCCTGTAAGATATCAATGGCAAGGAGGATTTTGATATCGTCCGCATACAGTAGTATTTTGGAACTTACTAATAATCAGGGTTCAAGAATGGAACCTCGCAGGACCCCAGTGGAAGTTGGCATGTTGGCTAAGAGGACTCCATTTACACGAACCTGGAAAGATCGGCTCACAAAGAATCCTGAAGTCATGCAATCAGAGCATTCCCAAAGCCTAGTGCGCGACGCCTTTTAATACAACACTACGATGTACGCTACCAAATACCTTCCAGAAACCAAGGGAATGAACATCAATGGTCTGACCACGGAAGCGATTCCACTGGACTATTAATTGACTTTACTGTGGGTTAGGGATTTTCGGCGTAGGCTTAAACTAAATGACCAAATGACAGTAAGAATTATTAAACGAACAATGCCTTCAATAAAGAGGCGTATCGCTCAGACCAGCCATAAAAAAAACTACTCCACAACAAACCCCATGTGACCCTTTAATCACACGTAATGTAAGCAGGATACATGAGAAAGCACTTCGAAGTTTTGGAACAATATACACCACCACGGCTTTAAACTACTACTGACCACAATGGAATACAGTGTGCAAAGTAACCGCTACAAGTGACTTAGATTATTATCGTTAGTGCACACTCATTTTAATCTACTATATTTACAGACCTGATGTGCCCAATGTAATTTGCCAAGTCTACAGCCGACGACCATGTGACTATAGTCAACACATGTGTATGCTTTTATATTGTCCACTACACATAATATACTGAAGGAAAACAGAATCAGTTATTCAGTATTCGTTGCTTAGAGGCGGAAGGTATATACTACCGTCTAAGTCTCGTCACGTCTATATACCACGGAGGCATCAGGTTACGACCGTTCCTGTCGCCATAGATTCTCGTTCAACTTTAAATGTCATGTAGGCGATTGCTTAGCTTACAAATCGATACAAGTGTTCTACCGGAATTTATGCACCCGAGGTCAACCAACGTCAATAGACTGTCTTGGTCAACTTGTGATGATTATTCAAAGTAGTCAATCCGAGGATAATAGTCCGTGGACACGTAGCGTCGTATTAATAAAATAACGTAGTCAACTCAGCGAATCAAGTGTGCTGCAACTGATAAGTAAACGCTGGTCAAATAGGTCGGAGGCGAAACAAATGAACATGTCGACGAAAGTTACACGCCATCCCATTCTTCGTCCGCCACAGAACACGGGAGAGCGTTCCAACAGTTGATTACTCTACGAGAGAAACAGTAGACTGAAAGTATCTTCCGTGCAGTTTGTTTCCTCACAGTCAATAGGTGTCCACGTCGTGTCGTCATTTATGAGGGGGGAACTCCCGGCATGTTCCTCCTCCGATTATTCTGCGTATCAATAGTAAACTTCTCCGAACATGCCTGTAGATTTGGAAAAACAGCAAGATTTAGTCTCCCTTCTTAGCTCCTTCTCTTCAGTCCAACCACAATCCTCATGACCGCCCTCTGAACACCCTCCAGTTTTCACATCCCACTCTTGATTCCACGACAGATCACCGGTCCCTCGTACTCTTGGACTGGCCTAACGTGTACGAAGAACAAAGTGGTTAAGAGTCTAGATGCGTCTGTTGAATGACTGTTTGACTGCCCACAGTACATCACTAGCCGATGTACAGATCTTATCCGTGTTATCCTGCGCGTTGAGTGATACTGAGACAACAATATCCAAGTTGTGTTCATTTGCCGCCTGTCTCAACAAACGTCCATCCATGTGATAAGCAACCACTCCATTCGTCTTCCCAATATGCATGTACGCATAATTTTGGGAGTCCATCGGCATAGTCCACTTTGAAATCCACTTCATTAGGTGATCGGGATCGGTCCATAGAGCATCCCATCTTCTGCTGATTTTATGACGCGCCTGACTTTGGGGTCGTCAGCGTACACAGAACAGGATGATTCAATGATTCCGGGGAGACCACTAACAAAGGTCAAAAGCAGCAGTAGGCTCAGGACTCGGCCCTGAAGAATCCTACTGGATACATCTCGCCAAGAAGAGTGAGTCCTATCTGCCTTAACCGAGTCGATGCGACTGCGGAAGATGTCCTCTATCTATTTTAGAGTAAGGCCGGTGACGCCAGATGCCTTGAGTGTGCTTAGGAGCCTTCCTTGTGGAACTCTATAGAAGGCTATGCCAACGTCAAAGATGGCTTCTATTGACATAACACTGGCCATATCCTCAACCCAATGACTTTTTGCTGGCAATAGTTTGGTCAGACAGGATCCGGCTTGATGAAAATCATGTCCACTAGAATGCACCAACTCGTTTACATGTAGATACATCCTCAGCCTGTAGTTCAGTAAATGCTCCATAACCTTCACAACGACAGAGGTAAGGCTCACTGGTTGATAGCTGACTGGTAGCTTACGACAGCCACCCTTACACATGAGACAGACGAATGCCCTCTATAACTCAGTTGGAATTCGACCTTGTTGCCAAGACAAGTTGACCATTCGAGCTAGTGGCGCTGCAGGCACATCCGCAAGTTCCTTCAGTACTAACGGATGCGAACCATCTGGATCAAGTGACTACTGAATGTTTAGACTACTCAGTCGTTCTGCAACCTCCCCTTCTATGATCTCCTCTGTGTTGAACGCCGAGGCCTCGGGAACACATGAAGGAATCGGACTTACTTCAACCCAAACTCTTCGTCCGCCTTCGCAAATAAACATACAACCTTTTGACGGCTGTCAGTGACTGCGTCGGTAGGCCGTCCTCGTAAACCCCGCGTCTCGTAATATTCAACCTGCTACATTGGTTGTGAACAGTTCCGTAGCATTCGCATGCGCATCCAATTGCCCGAATTAGTCTTCGTGCTCGACTTCCTTGTTATATACAGGCCCTTAGCTCCCAAACTATGGCGATGATGCCAGAGAAGCCGAATTGGAACAAAAGACTCAAACAGTGTTCGGGCATGTTCACTTATTTTCCTTTACTAACTGTCAATATCTGGATTCTCCTCATGTGTCCAGCCAACGGAGTTTGCTTTCTTTCGAATCTCGGCGAACGATATTTACCAGATATTTCCACCAACCGTCACCCTAGTTTTAAGGTACTGGGTTGTTCTCAAAGAACCGTGGAGACTTCATGATCACTACTCTCCAGTGATGGAAAGTGATCCATATGGTGGTTTCGGGCTCTTTTAGGGTGGACACCAAATCCAATACGGATGTTTGGTCATCTAAGCATCTCGTAGGCATGTAGATGTGGTGGTGCAAACATAAATCCAATAAAAAAACACCCTTCTACTTGCAGGCATCCACAGACTGCACACACCGCTGAAGTTCCCAATCTATGTGCGTTGCGCTGAAGTCGCCCATGACGGGACAGTGGGCATCAGCCGCGAAACAATGAAGCTCATCCAGCTTTAGGGCGTCATACAGATAATAAACACCGTCTCATAACTTCCGATAAATAGTTTTCTTCCGCACCACTGACTTCCACAGCAGCCGTCCGGGTCCGCAATCACCGCAATGACTGTGACTGGGATATCCTCCTTCATGTGCACGAGCACACCACCTCCATCCCGCAAGAGGATCTCGAAACGGAAGAGACGATATCTAAGAATAGACAGTTCAGGGTTCGACATCGAGCCCCTCAATCACGTTTCGGTGAGTGTCACTATAGTCGGAGGATACTGACAAGACCATTCTTCTAACCCTTACCGCTTGACTAACACATTCCGAACATTAGTACACGTGTGGAGTGAGATCACATTCGACGTCCCCGAAAACCCTTAATTCCCTGCGGCCTCGGGGTTGCCCTACTAGTACCACCGTACCTGTTCACATTACACTACCAATGTAAATTTACTACAAACCACTAACATCAAAGTTAGTGTTGGCATGGGTATCGTAGCCTAACTCGTGGCTGTATAATGAATCCGCGTCATGTTTAACACTGTTGACTACATTCCATAGATTAACAATGTTTAGCCATTGCCGTTGGGAAAGTCGCCCAACCAGTCCGACGCTTGTTTGAATTCTAAAGGTCGACTGGGGTTTCCGTTGACATTCGTGCACTTTGGCGGCTGGTGTGCGGTCGTGCTAACGGTTCACTCACATCCATCCCCTTAGCGCATTTACTAGTTGTATTGAAGTCTGCTTGTAATACGGTGAATGAATCATTAAATAGTTTATTTGCAGACTCACCGTCTTTTCGTTACGTTTTCCGAATCGCGTTAGCATAAGGCCGGGAAAAATTTGGACGTAGGAACTGAGCAAGAAACTAGCTTCACGATAAATTATTCGTCCGGGCAATTCGTTTACGGTCTGGCCGTCGAGATAATCAAGTGAATGGAATCACATTGATGCTGATTCCCCTAGACAACGATTAGTGGGGTCAAAATTATTTTTGGTCTATGGCGAAACATCCAAAAATCCTGAGTGAACAGATCTTGTTTTGTTCAGTGATAGAAGGTAAGGGTCGCCGATTGTGTGAGCCTCTTCACTGAGCGTCTCGACACCGGAATAAACAGGACGTTAACTATTCTCCTTCTTCTAGCGCGCTACCATGTGCTTACCTAGCAGTCGCTTAAAGGCCACACTGGACGCTAGCACCACCTGCGCTGGTAGCTCGTTCCAGCTACTGACAGTCCGTCGAAACAGACGGAATACAGCGAATTCGTCGCGGTCGCTGCTTGAGAATCATAAGAGGATGGCCCAGAATCTGTGCTCATTTTGGAGGGGGAATCTGCTCTGAATTCCTCGCCCATGTCATCTCGCAAAATGCGGTGTATCACAACAAAGTCACCGAAGATTCGCCCGTAACTCTGAGGGTACATGTTCAGATACTCTAGTCACCGGTTATAGGAGAAGCCCCTCAACACACAACCATACGCGTGCCTGCTCTCTGTACTCTTTCAAGTTGAGATACCTCACTTTGTGGACAGGAGAACACTGCGGCCTGGCCGTACTTCAGTCTCGGGCAAATATGATATGAGAAGAGTAAACAAAAGGCCTCCACGGACAATTTAGTAAAGGTTCGACGGACAGCTCCAATCACTTTCTTAGCTTTAACACAAGCCTGCGTGGTGTGAATCTGCGTTTAGAGAGTCTGACACCAGCACTCCGAAGTAACGTTCGGTATTGCACTGTTAACAAGTGACCTCCAACATGATACGCTTTGACATCCCTGATATCTCCAAGGTGCATAAAGGAGCACTGTTGTGGGTTTAGAGGCAAGCCCCGTTGAACTGTCCACGTTGATACCGTGTCCAAGTTTTGTTGCAATATTTCACTATCTTCGCCTAAGGAGACAGTCCTCCATACTTTCATGTTATCAGCGAAGAGGAGGGCAGGCGATTGCAACTGATCCGATAGATCATTGATGGAAGCCCAAAACAACAAGGGTCCGAGCATTCACCTTCGCAGCACACTGCTTGGGGCAGACAGCCATTTAAATAAGTGTTGGCTGACCTTGACAGCGAATGACCTGCCATCGAGGAAGTCTACTATTCAATTTATCATAGGCGAGCTGATAGCGTAGGCTAACAGCTTGGTGAGCAAATAGTTATGTGGTACTCTGTCGAAAGCCTTGCTGAAATTGAGAAGCACCACGTCCAGAGGTTTGCCGTTAGCTCTTGCTTCAACCCATCGACCTCTGGTAAGCAGGGGGTTGGTCAAGCAAGATCGCCCTCTCCGGAATCCGTGCTGCCTCTCACTGAGGATCGACAGTTGGTCCCTGAAGACGACGGCCTGTCAGCCGCTCTATCACTTTGCCAAGCACACAGGTTAAGCATACCGGACGGTAGTTGACAACTTCCGACCGTCCTCTTCGCGTGTACATAGACTCAACCATTGTTTTTTTCCACTCCGTCGTCAGTTTTCCTTCGTTCAGAGATTGCTGATACAGGTCCATCAGGAGTACAGATAATTCCACTGCTAGTTCACGTAGCAACGAAGAATGGAGGTTGTTCGGGCCAGAAGATTTATTGACATCAATCAACCTTAGCTCGCGTTCCATCCCATTAACGCTAAATAACATTTCCACAAAGCATGGTCTAATGTCGTTGAACAAGGCAGACTGCGCATTATCGTGGCAGCAGACCGAAGCGTAAGGCTGAGCCATGTCCAGGTCCTCAACAACATCGTTGTTATGCTGATCCACCAGTGTCGGGAGATGCGTCTTGATTCTGGTTCGTCGACGGATGTATGCCCAGAGCCTCTTGAGTGTTGCTGCCAGCTTTTCCTTTTACTGCCGACGCTTTCTTAGCTTCATAGTATTACATTTATTCCGTGTTTCGATAAGCCACTTAGGAGCCATGGCCAGCCCAGTAGCTCATCCACTACCGGTGTCTGCGCCTGAGGATGGCATGCAATTCAACATCGAACCACGGTGGCCCTTTAGACTGAGGACGAAAACGAGACATCGGTGCGAACCGTTCCACGAGAGCCAGAACGTTCTTTGTAATTTTGCACCAGTGTGCATCAACCGTGATCGTACTGCCGCCCCAGTCGTAGGTGCGCGCGGCTTCCCTCATTTTATCGAACGGAATTCTCCAGATATTCCGTCGAACCTGGGTGGGTGTTGATCGCAATTCGCCTCTTGCCCACGACTTGTCCAATGGCGCATGGTCACTCCCCCCTACTGGAGACAAATTATTTACGCGATTGACGCCGTACTCTAATACAGAGAACACTAAATCCAACTTGGAGCGGCATCCGGCCTGCAACCGCGTGGGAGCTCCCACGTGCTGGTACAACCACACCTCGCCAACGACCAGTCCAGACAGTTTCTCCGAAAAACGGTCTGAATCACTACTGCATGCTTGCGCTCTCTAACTGATGTTAGATGCGTTGAAGTCTCCTAATATCAAGCAGTAGTTAGTTGCTCCAAAAATCCTCAGATGGCCTAGCAACTGAGTTGGAAACGATATGTAACACCGAGCATAGTGGAGCTGTTCGGTGTTAAATTTACCTTGTATCATATTCCCTCATAAGCACCGTCTGAGTGTGTCCGGAGAAGACTTCAGCGTCCATCGCTTCCTCTGACAACCACGTTTCAGTAGGGGCCATGATTTCGGAGTTATTACTTTTAATTCACCCCTCTACCTAACTTATCATGTTCAGGAGGTTCCGAACGTTACAGTATACCACCCTCGCCAGATCTAAGCTTGCTTCTCTGTCTCTGGAAGGGGGAGTGGCTGGAAGTATTGCCGGAAACTCTGTCGCTCCTCCATGCCCAACGGGAACGAGAGGGACACAAGAGGCTTCCATCGGACTTGAGGCCTCCTCCGCTTGATTTGAAAATCCTGGATGAACAGGTCGGACTCAGTTTTATCTCTTCTATCATGCAGTTCCTTTAGGGCCGCCTTCAGGTATTCACGGCCCTCCGGGGCCAGGTCTCCCACTATGCGCACGTCCACACAGCGCGCTTTTGACGACGGCTGGAGGAGCAGGCGAGCTTTTGATGCAGTTCGCAGAACAACTTTGAGAGGCCTCCGTGACGTATTAATACCATTCGCCTTCCGGCCAAGGCGAAACGCTGCGCGTACTAAGATTTTCGCAACCAGATCCTCTTCAATTGTGGACATCTTAATTAGCAAAATACTAAAAGTAGCGATATCGTGATTCAGTCTTGATTGGGACGTTTGGGTAGTGGTCTCAGGAAGGTGGAATACTATCGCACACTGATCGCAATGTGGGTGGACCTACCTAGATCTTGGCCGAGCTTCCTCCCTCCAAGTGTCTGCGAGGGGTCCGTACAGCCACTTACGACATAGCTAACCTCTGCGGCTTCGGGTCAGGTGGTGGATGCGACCATCTTAACCTTTCGTTGGTGTCTATCTCCGGTTTTTTTCTTACTCGGTGCAGCTGGGTCCCCCAAGGCCCTCACAACTATACGCTCCGAAACCCTCGATACTACATACTCCGGGATTCACGCAATCACGTCCTCTGGGACTTTCGCAATCATACCAGTGAATGTCGGCCCAGAAAATGCTGGGGCACTCGCATACGGTGTCCGTTCCGCGATCACCTCTACAGGTGTGCTACATAGCTCTTGATGCGACTAAGTGCATGAAACATTCGTCTCAATTTTAGATAGTGACTCCTGAGGAGGACTCAACCTGACACCTATCGGACATCATTTTAGGTAACAAAATTTCAATCGGTCCGAGCGACTCATCTATAAGACAGTTGTATAGCTCAACGGTAATTGATGTACTTGGTCCCACACTCCGGTAGGAAACTTAACAGAATCCGCCGACAAAGTTTATGAGTGTTTCTTCAAGCTTTCCATCAAACACGTGCGTGACCCTCCTTCTCGAGCTGATCCACAAGACACACTCGATAACCTCCAACGTCAGGTGTCCCAGCTAACACTCACTGTGAATAACTTAGCTGGACGCCTTAGGAAAGACTGTAACTTCGCGCGCCCTTGACCCCAATCTCACTCGTGACCCCTTCTTGTAGGGCTCAAACCTGTAACATTTATTATTATCACCGACGTTTTGGTGGCAACGGCTGCAAATGCACACAGCCATGTGCATGTACCAGTTCGCTTTTTAAAAGCAATACAAATCAAGGAAACGACCTGGCCAGCCAATAATGGCGACGGTTGCCGCTGGCCAGATCAACAGTCGCCTGTTTTATGTTCACGACAACTCCACCGGACTTCGTTTTCCCATCGACACCGGCGCAGAGGTCAGCGTAATACTTTCAGGTAAAATTGAACGCGATCTCAAACCCGTGGAATACACTATCCAACAATTCCAGAATCGTGACCTACGATCAACAACTCTCGACGGCCGACCTTGGCCTGCGCCGAAAGTTCCCTTGGATTTTTACCATTGCAGATGTCCAACACCCAATTATCGGCGTCGACTTTCTTACGAAGTACCATTTGGCTGTTGACCTTGGCCACCGGAAACTCGTAGACGGTACCACTACTTTGTGCGTTCAAGGTAAAACCACCTCCATCGACTCGATCGGACTTCGAACGGCCTTATTAGAGACCAACAAGTGTACGGCGCTGTTGAATCAATTTCCCGAAATCTACCAACTTACACCTAATACCAAACCACCGAGACATGGTGTCGTGCAGCACATTCTCACTAAAGGACCATCCAAATTCGCGCACCCGCGTCGATTGCCTCCCGAAAAGCTGAAGGTCGCCAAAGCGGAAGTTACAGAAATGCTACGTCTAGGAAGTATCCGTCCCTCGAGCAGCCCATGGTCATCACCTTTGCACATGATTCTTAAGAAGGCTGCGGGAGATTGGAAACCATGAGGCAACTACCAAACACTGCACAGTGTCATCGTTATTTCATCCCGCATATTCATGACCTTCCACTGGCTTTCCTGGGAAAGAGATCTTTTCCAAAATAGATCTGGTCAAGATATATCATCAAGTTCCTGTTGCTCCCAATGATATCACCAAAACAGCGTTCATAACCTCATTTAGCGTATTCGAATTTGTTCGTGTATCTTTTGGCCTCAGAAACGCCGCCCACACATTTCAACGCTTCATGGACCAAGTTCTAAGCGGACTAGAATTTGTGTTTGCCCACATCGATGACATACTCGTTGCTAGTCGTAATGCAGAAGAGCATCTGTCACATTTAAAATCCGTCTTTGAACGTTTAAACTAGTATGGCGTCACTATCAACACAGCCAAGTTCGTACTCAATGCCTCTTGCATCGCATCGACGAAGACGGTATCAGATCCTTATCGGAACTATCCACTGCCTTAGTCTACCAGAAGCCTCCGTCTGTTTTTAAGGATTGTCAATTATTATTGTCATGTTATCAGTAATTGTTTCAACATGCTGAAACCACTGACTGACCTACCGCAGATCAACCCCAAAACGTTCGTCTTCACCCCAGAAGCCATCGTCGCCTTCACATGCTTCAAGCAGGCCCTGGTAAACGCCACATCCCTCGGCTATCTGAGCGCTGACGAAAACGCACGGTTGGTTTTGAAGACCGATGCATCTTAGTCTGCTGTCGGTGCTCTTTTGCAGCAAGTCACGATAATGAAGTCCGACCGTTGTCTTTTTTCTCACGGAAGCCACAGCTTGCCCGAACAAGTTACAGTACCTTCAGCAGAGAACTGCTGACTATCTACCTCGCCGTCAAGTATTTCCGAAATGTGTTGGAAATACGTAAGTTTACCATCCTTACAGATCATAAACCGTTAACAAACACATTCACCACTTCTCCAGACAGATACTCCCCGTGTGAAACCCACCACTTAGACTTTATTTCTCACTTTACGACGGACATCCGCCACATCGATGGTCCAAGCAATATAGTCGCGGACGCTTTATCCCGCATGCATAATCACCGTTTATCCGTATCTCTAATCGATTTAAAGGTCGTAGCGGTGATCCAACCAAACGGTTTATAACTAATTCAGTTACGTTTTCATTCGTCTTGAAATTCGTTTACTTACCACTCCTGCAGTGCGACCTCAAAATTCACTGTGATATCTCGACTGGTAAGCCTCGACCTCATATCCTCTCTAATTACCGGCAAAATATTTTCAGCCATTTTCATTCCATCTCTTACCCTAGCATCCACTCCACTGTCAAACCAATAATCGATCGTTTCGTCTGGCGCAAGGATCTACGTGAATAAACCAAACACTGTCTGTACTGTCAGTGAAGTAGAGTAGACCATCATACCATCACTATACCTGATAGTTTCAGTGAACCGGACGCCCGCTTTAAACACGTTCATGTCGACATAGTAGGCCGACTTCCACCTTCAAACGGCTTTACTCATTTGTTCATCTGCAGTAATCGCTTCACACGTTGGCAGCAAGCAACGCCCATACGTGATATCTCGGCCGAGAACATCGCACGGACGTTTGTGGAAACCTGGGTATCCTCCTTTGACGTACCTGTTACTATCAGTACTGACCCCGGTTATCAGTTCACATGTACGCTGTTTCGTGATCTGCAGCACCTACTCGGCTGTGAACACTTCTGATAAACCGCCTACCACCCAGCAGTAAATGGCTTAGTGGAGCGCTTTCATTTATGCTGCGACGTCCGGCTCAAAATGATCCTAAACACTACTCCTAATTCTTCTTGGCATCCGTAACAATATCAGGGAAGACTTCGGCTGCACCCCCAGCTGAACTTATCTATGGCAGCACCTTACGCCTGTCAGATGAAATGTTCACGGATCTTAGAACCACCGGTGAGAGTGACCCAGCGTCCTACGTTACGTGTTTGGAGTTGCACATGCGCAAGCTAAAACCCACCTCGACGATGATCACCTCGAGGCAGACTAAAGTGCACAAAGACCTGTGCACACACTCTCTCGTGGTTATCAGAGTTGATGCATCAAAGAAGTCCTTTTAGCCACCCTACAACGGTCCGTTTAGAGTGCTCGAACGCAAAGACATGCACTTCATCATCAGCCGTAATGGCACTCATAGTTCCGTAGGCGTCGACCGCCTAAAAGTAGCTTATGTAGATCCTTCCGACCTGCCTCCTACTCCTCCAGCCGTGACAATCTTTTTGTCTCATCCAAACAAATCCACTCCACAACCAACACAAGCAGTTTCAGAGTCTCCTACATTTGCTGATGATGCACAATTCCTTCACTCACCTCCGCCGCAAACACACTGCGGACGGCCGTGCAAACTTCCCGTCCGTTTTGCAGATTAAATAGCGTATGATTCAATAGGTTCAATGGGTTGTAGACGGAAGGAGGAAGCTGAAGCTATTGAGACTTTCGTATCCCGATGTGTAGAATCTCAAGGACCTCAGCAACGGGCTTAAACGGGGGAAAGAGGTGCGGTATCTGAACTAATGCAATAGATGTTGGTCAAGGCGAGATTTGAAAATTGCTACAGAGCTAACAGAAACAACATGGTCTGATAGAGCACTCCAAGCCTTGCAAACGCGCAGTGAGAAAAAGCTATTTCTGCATTCTAGTCTGCTATGTTGGACCTCTAGTGACAGGGGCAGTCTCTTAGTGTCATGCTATCTCCCCTGTTGAGCATCAGCCAGCACAGATGATCCGGGGACTTCATTACCAAAAAGGTTACTACCAAGTCACCTCTAAGCCGACGAGATTTTGAAGAGTACATGATCAAAGAGTTCATCCTTTCTTCATACGACCTAGTTTTCAGATCCCGGACTGCCTTGGTGGCTCGACATTGCACAGTCTCCGGGAGCAACTTGTCCTTTTGGGGATGTGGTGGATACCTCACAGTCCCATTCTCCAGATGTGGTTGAACGAAACTGTTATAAAAAAGCTGAAAACAACTAGGGTCGAACTGGTCGAAGAGACGTTTCAATAACGTCAGGGTGTTGCTAGCCTATCCTGCATTTGTTTCAGCGTTTGTGGAGGTCGAGAGTGTGCGGAACTGTGGTTCCTAGGTCCTTTCCGATGATAACTTTATGAAACGGGTACCGAACGAGGTAATACGTGGTGTTTAGAGAGCTGCGAATGTGCATAACCACACTTACCAGCATTAAAGCGAAGTCGTTCCACTCGAGACCAATTAAATAGAATGTCAAGGCCCCTATGTAGGATAAGAAAATCGCCGGAAGTGTTGACGGGTCGCCAAATTTTGATATCGTGAGCAAACAGTAATAATGGGGAGATGATCTAAAGAAGAAGATCGTTGATAAATATCAAAAATAGTAGGGGCCAAGAATCGAACCTTCGGGTACTCCATTGAGGCTAGGCCTGCAGGTACAGAATACACCATTACCACAGCAAGATACAACCCAAGCCACTGAAGAAGATTGTCTCACTCCAGAACGGCAAAGCCTGCCGATTAAAAAATCATGGTCCACGGGGTCGAATGCCTTAGCAAAGTCGGGATATACAACGTTTATTCCATTGTTCTGATCAACTGCTTTTGTTTATCGATCGGTGGCTATCAGTAGATTTGTGGTACACGGACGGCACTTGCGAAATCCGTGTTGTGCACTAGAGAAAAACCCACAAGGGATGAGGTATTCATAAAGCGAGTCTTATACCAGCACCTCTAAAAATTTTGAAGCGACTGATAGCAATGCGATTAGTCTGTAATCACTGGGACAATTACGCCTATCACCCTTGAAGACGGGTTTGATGCTCGCGAGTTTCCAGCTGCTGGATACTGTTCCCTGGAATACGGACTGCGTAAACAGTAAGCTAAATGGATCAACAAGATGTTCGATCACTTTCCGCAAGGTCTTTGGAAGTATACCGTCGAGGCCAGGAGAGCTGTCCCTAAGGCACCTGAGTTTAGCCAACACCGCCATGGAGGAATTACGCACAGTGTAAGAGACATCGACTTCAGTGTCAAGACGAACCTGAGGAACTGATGGTGACTGCGCAAAAACACTGCTGTAAAACTCAGTGAGGACATCAGCTGCCTCCTTATCAGAGCTAGTAAGGTCTGATGGGCCTAAAAGTTGTGGAACTCTAGCTTTTGCCTCGCGAGTTAATGCTACAAATCGGAAGAAACCATTTGGATCAGCGACATACACGGATTCCTTAAGGGAGTGTATATTTTTTGGTCAACTTCAGACCCTGATAAACAATAGCACGTCAACGCATACCGCTTCCACAGAATGAGTTTAAGTGTGCCAGAGCGTAGTTGACTTAGAGGTTTGTTCCTTCTGAAGTCTGATAATGGTGTAGATCCATCAACGGCTTCGAAAAAGATGGCAGTAAGCTTCCCATAGAGATTAACTACGGAGTGAAGGGGAGTGTAGTTCACCCAGGACTGCGTTTCCAGATAACCACGTAGTTTCTGTACATCTATTTTCGGGAAGTTTTTGCGATTATTAACAGTTGAGCTGACCAGGTTCGTGCTACAAATGAAGTTGAATAAGAGGACCGCGTGATCACTTAGTCCGAGTGGTGCGGTGACTGTAAGGTTGTGTACCATCAACTCTACGTTGGTGAATAAATAGTCCAGCTGCGACGGATTATAGCCAATAGGCCATCGAGTGAAACCAGAGATGTGCTCCGTTAAAGCCAATGCTCCGACTGTGTGAAAAAATCGTGCAGACATAGGACTTTCAGTGCCCGCGTACGAGAAAGCCGGAAAGCTAATTCCAAATAAGTTGAAATCGCCCATTAAGAGAATGTGGGAAAATCTTAGGGTGGGTAAAACTTCCAATCCAGATAATAAGGGTTCGCCTTTTGAATTATCTAGAGACAGAGGACGACAGAGGACCCCTACTTGCAAACGATCGCAACCACTTAGGCGAGTTGAGCACCAAACGGTTTCTTGAATCGCCGCAGTAATGTCACTCAACATTTTTGAGCGTCTCGTACCTTAATCAACGCTCTAGAGGAGAGTTCTGCAGCGTTTTGTACAGCACTTTGTACTCGTCATTTTCATTATTCTTTACACTTTTACCTTTCTCAAGTTCACATGCACACTTGATGTTCAAACCAAGTGAATCGTATAAATCAATCATACAAAATTCATCTCCAAGGTCGCAAGCCGTGCGTTTACTCTGTGCACCGGGTCGCCTATGTGCTAATTTCGGCAGAGTCAAAGGGTAACGGAATCAAATATCTATTTCAGCATATCTCAGGATTTATCTATGGTTGTGAACTCAAAACCGCTTTGGAGCAACACGACAGATCGTATCCAATGGATACCTTTATTCAGTGTAGCAGAACTCTAAACCAACGCACCTATGCAGACTATTTCGAGCCAGTTTCTTTTATTTTCATCACATTTCGGCTAAGATTTATATAGTGGTCAGATCCACTATAACGATGCTGGCTGCAGTTACATGGTCGGGGCATATGGGCGTAATGAAATACATAAAGTCAGATACACTGTAACGGGTACTAACTGAGTGTGTTACCTACATCAATCTGATGTTTCCCCCATATTGCCAAAACTATGGAATATACCCTAATACAATCAAACAGAATTCCTTCTTGTGAGTTTCTGTTTTTTTAAGAAACTGCGAAGTGTTTTCTAAGTAATCCTGCCTATATTTGGTGTTCCCAAAAACCATCTTACGGAATTCTGCAGACAGTGTAACGTGCAGTCGAAACCAGCAAGCGCGCACAGGTTGAATCTGAATTGTGTAACGGGGCGTGCTGTTGTGTTATCGGCGTCGTCTTAGTTTACGTTTGTGTAAGTCGTGTGCATGGCTTACTGGGCCTTTGGCTCATGCTTGTTTCTTGTTGTTTCCTTTCACAGGACCGTTGTTGGAACCTCTATTTCGGAAGAGCGCTGTCCGCCGGTGTCTCCACATTGCCCCAGATTTGGTCCGCAGGCGTAACGGACAACCAGAGTAGAGACGGCCGGCTTGCATACTACAACAGCAATCAGTGAAGTGGTACTTCAATTCTAATTGTCCCGAGCAATACGCACGATCCTTGTGTAAACGCCCTGGACGCTCAGAAAAACCCTGTTATGGACCATGCAATGTAAACCTACTCGCCGTTAACGGGGAGTGCTCCTCCACAGAGTACAGCGTCATCTTCTGATAACCTGAGGGGAAATGTGCCACCAATTGATCGAACACATGAATTACCGAATTTGATGGAGGGGTCAATATGGATTAATCCAGCCCCCCAAACTGGTTTTGCCCTCGAAATTCGGCGTAGGATTATTGTACATGGTCCTTATGGGAATTCCCATATGCTTTAAAGTATATGACGCTGTGTGCGTACACAAAGGGACAGCTATAAATAGATTACTGTCTCACTCGTTGTTCTCTTTCTAACGACCCCTAAGACACTCGATAACGACACGAAATGTAAGCAAGATACGTGAAAAAAGAAGTGCGTAGTTTGTGAAAAAATGCATTTAAAAAGGGCAATATTAGAATGTAATGAAATGCGATGCACATTTCAAGTAATAGAAATGAACCGGCTCATTATTATACTTCATACGTCCTTATTTTGTGCCCGCAGTGGCATAAATGACCTCATACACCAGCATGTACTTCAATACGCCCATGTACCTTGACCATGTAGCTGTAGCCTACGCCTCGAAATTCGGGAATGGAAACCACACCACGCGGGAAAAATTGAAACTATATATGTTCTCCCAATTCTCTCAATGTGATACCACTAAATAGCGAGGATGGAGAAAACAATGTCATCAAAATACATCTAGTACTGGTGCTTAGTCGACAAATGCACTAACTGGCTAAAGACCAAAAAAGATGGCAGAAGGGAAAACTATTGTAGTGGATCTAAACACTATACAAAATTCAGGTACGAACACAAGAT
>JTDE01003266.1:0-10091 GCA_014338405.1 Paragonimus skrjabini miyazakii | reverse complement strand
CTGTGAACACTTTCCTGTGAGTCAAACCTTTTTGATTACCATAACTTGTTGGAACTTTGTAACCATTTTGTCCCATTCGTTCATTTTGTTATCATCGATAGCCTAGTGAGGTACGCTCGAATTTACCTAGTCTATTCAGTAACTAGTCCTGACCACTACAGATCTTCCGCAGTTTAATTAGCACGGCATTCATTGTGGTATGTACTGTGGAGATTTCTTCAGGAGTGTCAGCGCTTTCTGCCATAGGACAGATAGGCACGCCGTTTGTAAACACAGTACCGTGGAAGTCGGCCAGAACTTCAGCAGCTTCGCCATCTGAGTAAGTAAGCCCTTGCGGGCCGGCTAGCTGCGGAACACCAACTTTGGCTTTACTGGTTTTGGAGACAAATTTGTACAAACTTTTAGGGTCACTGACGACTCGCTGAGTTAAACGTTTCTGGAAATCTAGTCGGTTTCGAAGTTGCGCGTACAGACTACGATCATTTAGATCCCCTGACGTTTTGTATAGAGCCCATGCCAGACGTTTAGCGTGAATGGCTTTCAGCGTTCGGGACCGCAATTGTTGTTGCGGCTTCCGGTTGGTGATGAGTTAAACTGATCCCACGAAGCAGTGGCTAAGTACGCATTGAGTACGTCCACACTAATCCTTCGGAAGTTCCTTTTTGGAACGTTTGCCTTAGGAATTAGCTCAGCACTACAAATGTAATTGAAGGTTATTACGGCGTGATCACTAAAGCCGAGCGGGGCATCCACGATTAAGTTGTCTACCATTAGCTCCTCATTAGTGAAGATGTAGTCTAGGCGAGATGGAGCGTGGCCTTCGCGCCATCTTGGACGGTCGGTCACGTGTTCCTTATGGCCAGCAGCTGCAACTGAAGTTAGAAATGTTGCAGGCATGGCATCGGCGGGGCCTTTGTATGAATAGGATTGAAAATCAATCTGTAGCAGGTTAAAGTCTCCCATTATTAGGATATGTGAGCATCCCAGGGAGGGGATACAAGTGAGTCCGGACAGGATTGCTTCATCACGGTCAGGGAAGGAGCAGGGAGGCCAATAAACTACGCCAACTAACAATCTGCCGGAGTTGGATAATACATCGCAGCACCAGACATATTCCGGGACAGCCGTGAGTATTGTATGATACAGGGGGTGGCCAGGAGACAGTTGCGGACATAAAGGGCTACACCACCTTCTCTGCTCGTTGTTCTATCGTTCCGAAAAAGCAGCATGTATGTAATGTCGAGCTTGGTGTCAAGGTAGTTCGATGAGAGCCATGATTCAGTAATTCCGACGATGAAGAAGTCATTCGCAAAGCAAAGCGCACGGATTTCACCAAGTTTGCTGATCAGACTTTGGGTGTTGGTATAAGCACACTTGACAGAGTTAACTCTGAATGAATGCAGGTTGCCGGAGCCAGAAGAAGACTGGATTTTTCGGGGGATGCTGGGCGCGTCCGCAGGGTTATCGTCGACTCTGACTGAGCCGGCGGACGTTTCTTCGATAATTCAGGTCAACTAAGAGAATAACTAACCGAGCAGCCCGTGCTAGGTAATCAGCTCGCAACTTCTCGCGGTCATCTTTGGAGCGATCGGGGTGGAAGTTTATGCCTCCCGGGATTCGATGGCGCTCGTGACGCAAACGTTCTTGTATGTATGCCGCTTTCTCAGGCACAGTCGCGGTAATTTTCAATAGCCGTGTTAGGGGATCAACGGGGGTCGGGATAGTGCGCGGAATGCGCATCATATTTTGCAGAAGCACATTTTTAAGCTCCAGGGCAGACAAAAGTAATTTCCATTGATTTATGTCGTGCACGGTGTTGTCCCCATACGTGTCACGCACATTCCTGATAATAACGCTGCGATATCGATCGACAGTGACCGCATTTTTTACTGCTTAGTGTCTCCGTTGTCGCTCGATCCAAGGTATGTCGGGATAAATTGAGGCGCCGCTACAGGAGCGCAGTCTAAAGGCTGCTAGGAGTATCTCCTCGGTTTCCGATGGGTTTTTAAGGGAAATCCGTACCAACCTCGGTTTGTTAACATGCGGTGAGTCAGGCTTCCTTGCGAGACGGATAATAGAGATAGGACATCGAGGTGTGATTTGCATTTGGGCACACGGGGAGAGCCAAATTTCGCGGTCATGTTCGTCGCGAAGCTGCAGCGACGAGTCGAGGCACTCCGGGAGGTCCTGCACTATAACGGAGTCTGACCGGTCTGCAGAATGTTTTGTTTTTGCAAGAGGCATGCCAGTACCAATAGAACGTGACGGTTCCTGAGTACCGGCCACCACTGACGCATACAGTCTTTTTTGATTGCCTTGCTTGCGTTCTGTCAGTGTTATCGCATCCTGAACAGGGTGGTTCTCGCTGGCGCTGGCGGCAGTTTTGTGAATTATGGATCTGTTGCAGGCTGACTCGCCAGCTACGGCTGGCTCAGTGCAGGTGGTTCCTGCTCGACCGGTAAGTAGTTTCCCAGAGAGACGACAGCTATGGCATTTAAGTTGAATGCAGTCTAGATTAGCTGCGCTGAATGCGTGATACAGCTCTGAAGAAACGCCGAGGCAAGAAATGTGAAACCATGTGTTATAGCCAAAACACTGCAGCGCCTGGTCCTTAACAAGGAAAAAACTTGGCGCACAATCTGCAAGTGGATCGTTTGACCATTTCGCAACAATGGCGAGACGCTGTAGCCAGAAGTTAGAAAGCAAGCTACGGCAGTACCTAAATGTCATGCCACATGATACTGACAGAGTAGTATACGGTTTATCTATAGTCAACTACTATGCGTTTGCAAAACAGAAAAACCAAAAAGAGCAACACTTATCTTCAAATCCAAATAGCGTGCAAAACATGACCTGAAGTGTAAGTAAAGTGGTACAATTGCTGTTTATTAGTCATATGCGGGAAACGGCATAATTCGGTTAATGTGACATCATCTCATACCAGATATTGTTTAAGTAGTCAATTTCGGGTAAATCACTTCCGTACTTTGAATTAGCATGGTGGTGAACAATGTGTGCCCCTTTAGAAGATTATTAAAGTTGAGTTACCCGCCCAGCAAACAAAACAGAGTTGGCCCGGAGTTGGACCGTGTCTGACCGCCAGTCGGACCAGATCCGGCCTGCACCAATTACCGGAGTCCGTCCGACTCCGGTTTGCCAGACAGGCAGTCGGCCAGCGAAACATTTGCGAGCGCTCCGTTTACTGAATTCTACGATGCTATTAGCACGGCCGTTCCCTTAGTTGTCCCTGAGCGCCTGATATACCTAACCACGATGAGAGCTACCGCCTGCTTTCATAATCCGAGCAACGAATTAGTAAATCTTGGAATTATTGAGAAAATCAATGTGATCAAACAATTTTTTAAGGAAAATGAAGACTGTAGGCAGTCAACAGAAGGTCCCACGTATCAAACTGAACATCCTGTTTTTCGTCAATATCTTCAAGAGGTTGATATTCATTATATGCCTTGATATCCGTAAACGATACAAGTTTTTAGCACGAATTGCAAGTGGAATATCTGAGCTAATAAGCAAGATACAGCAATAGCGTATTCGGACAATCTGATAGAGAACTTACAGTTGTTTCAGAAAATGAAGGATCCATTCGTGAATGCTTCCGGAATGATGTAGGAAATTCCACTGAATTTGTGCTAATTCCATTTCCTGCAAAGTCCAGGTTTTTAGCGAATTACGTGTAATTAATGTAATGTATACACCGTGAATAAGGCCGGAACAAGGAAGTTTATATAATCAAATTAATTTAACGTATTCGCAAAGTTTCCAACGAAACTGTGAATGATCACAGACCGCAAACGATGCAACGCAACCTAACTCACCACGCACGAAACAAGTGAAACTGTTAATGCGTTCCATGGAGGCACGGATTAAAACAAAGGTGCACAAAATTGTGATAGTCGTGGAGGCATTGGGATAAAAATTTATGAATGTGATGGAGTTTTAGACATTTTTAACAGCTCGTTTGGATACCATAATGATCGTAGTTATCGCCAGTTATTATTCTTATCTGATTTGCCTACTGTGTGGCCAACCGTTGGCCACATGTTGGCCAACACCTCGGAGTCGGCCATGTGTTTGCTGGGCGAAATTCGAAGATTGTCTGGATGACTTGGGCGAGTTTCAACAAGAAACTTGCACAAGCTTTTCATTAACACTTCGCAGACAACTGCAAGTGCTAAGAAACATAAGGGAATAGAACTACCGCCAGGCTACCCGCATGGAAGTGTAGTTTACAAGTGTGTGCACTGCACACGTCGGACAACACCCTCTAAACGGTCATGTTTATTTATCCAATTGATATAATAACCAACTATAGATTCGCAGACGACAGATGTAACGCTTCCTGGGCCGTACATTATCGTGTTGGAGGTTATCGCATCGGAACGTCAAACCTGGTCCGGCAATTGTGTCGTTCGCCGTTATGGTGTTTCAAGGCCGAAACGAGTTGGAAACGGCCATTTGAGCGCGAAAAGATATTTCTCAAGTTTTTCATGAAATATTACAATGCATATTACGGAACATATATATATAGACTTCTTCGAGTATACTAGTGGTGTTGCAATGGAAAATATCAGGTGAACCTAAAAATTGTCCATATTCGAAACTTTGTTGAGAAAAAATGTGTCGCCAGTGTTTTCGATATATACTTAATGTTGGCTTTACTAATCGATTTTACGTTCTATATATATGTTCCGTAATATGCATTTTAATATTTCATAAAAAATTTGATAAATATCTTTTCGCGCATAAATGGCCGTTTCCAACTTGATTCGGCCTTGAAACACCATACCGGCGAACGACACAATTGCCCCTGGTTCACTCACACAACTTTCAAGTTGGTAAGCCTGATGTACATCCCTGGACTAGATGGTTGGCTGCTCGTGAATTGTGTGAGATGATGGATCACTTTAAGATTGCTTGGGAAATGATGTTATACGTGAACGAGAAATATGGGGTTGGGATGCGTCGACATGAATTAGGCAACCTACACACTAGGCATAACAAATTAGATGATGGCAACAAAATTATTAAGTTACGAGACTTATTAAAAGCCCAAGGCAGTTAAAGCTTTCTACTGAAGGAGAAAGTGTTCAGGTTCCTTATGTTTGTACCTAAAATTGCCTTTCAGCTATGTCCTAGATATGGGGATGTTATTCTCGATGATGTCACTCATCAGCTACATTATGGTGGCTTCATCATATGGCACGCGATGTTGGTAGATGTGACTGGAGTGGGTTTTACGATTTTTTACGTATTGATCCCAAATGAGACCACTATTAGTTATAGGATGGTCTTGGAACACATGCTTAAAATGCTGCTTTGCATGTCTACGGTTCGAACCTTTATTGCTGACCGCTCAGCAGCACAATGGAGGGTAATTCGTGACGTGTTATCACAGAGTGCAATAGTATTTTGTCGTTTTCATTTACTGAATGATGTGTCCATTTGATATCGTCAGTTGGTTGGCTTAAGGGAATACCAGAATAACTGTTTGTACCAGTCAACCCGCAATATGGTTTTTACAAGCAACGGAGGGCGATTTAATAGTTTGCTGCAGACCGTGAAGAGTACCAGTGTTTGGTGAATACTTGGCTACCTTGTCCGAACGGTTGACCTTCGCATAAACTGAAATCCACTGTGCTGTTCGAAAACCACACCAGCAATCGTGTGGAGAACGAGAACAAGCACATAAAAGTGCCGTTTCTGAACGATCTAGTGTGTATGCTTTTTTCCAGTATATCATAGAACGTAGCAATAGTGTGTTTGACGAACGTCAGTTTAGAGTGTACATTGAGCGTATGATATTGTTTGAGCCGTTGTTGTCAGTGGTTATAAATGCATTGTCACAGTTTGTCAGGGATGGCTTCGTTAAAAGTTACAACAGCACAACGACAGTAGATGCGGCGTATGCAAAATGTTCTTGGGAAGTGCGCTGTAACAAACAATGCATTTTCCACGTTGATATCTTAGGGAGTAATAGGTGTGACCGCTGGTTTCATCTCAGTGGTTGATCCCTGGTTGTCATATGACTGCTGTATATCGTTTGATTGAGCGACCCCTTTCTAGTATGGTCGACGGAAGTCGGTGGCTGTTGCCAGTCAATGATGAAACCGAAATCTGGTCTTCTCAATGCGATGAGCCCGTTGTTTGCATGCCTGTGTTTGTGTCCACTTCTTGTTTGAACCGTGTAAGAAATGCTGAGGACGTTTGCCAAGATCTAGCCGCACTTTTGGGGTTCATGATTGCTACTAATAATCGTATACATGTTGCTGCCTTGCAAGGGACTAATGAACTACTGTCGAGCCATCCTGACCTTCTGCTGCACAGTTCAATCCCAGAAATTATGGTCGAAGAAAACAGCAGACAGCGGGAGCGGGTGGTCTGACTCTGACCCTGTTAACTTGGATGAAGACAACGTGCACTGGGTACAGTGCAAGCAATGCAATTGTTGGTACCACCAATTGTGTGCCAACTAGATAGGGTCTCAACCCGTCTACACGTACGTGGGTTGCGACAGCGTGGACCATGTAACGTGACCATTCCAATGCGGTCGGATGAACAAGCGGTACTTTCTAGCTCCACATGAAATAACCCATGGCCCACAGAATGATTTCATTAGCTAAGCTCAAGTTTTTCATTTCCGTCTTTTTGCGAACCGGTTTGCAGTAGTTACTGGCGTTAGACGAGTGGGTTTCACTGAATCTTTCTTCAGTGTTTCCTCTGTGGGCATACCTGAAGCCTTCTGGTCTATACCCAGAGATATATATATGCTATATATATGTATATATATATCAAATAAATTGTAACATATATGCATATGATAATCATATACCACTTTATTTTTATATATGTATAATGGAATGTATACCATTATCATACACAGAAATATATGACATTGGTATATCACCCTTTATATGTATATATAGTAAGGTATATGATTATCATATGCATACGTAATATAATTTTGTTATACATATATATATATATATAAATAAATATTACAATATATTTCCAATGTGTATAAGTGTATATATATGTATAGTTATATGAAGAATAACTTTGTGATTGAAATATATGTATATATGGTTATATATGTGTATATTGATATATAAAATTACCGAGGTATATAAAATAAAAAATCGTAATATATTACAATTTATTATATATAAATATATTGGTAATGAGATATATATAGATATACATGTAACGATTCACGTCTGATCGTTGAGTCGCGCGTAGCCAAAAACGGATCCCCAAAAATGAAAACAAAACTGGATCCAACAATTTCTACGATACTATTAGGGAAATGCATCAATAATTACAAAAGGCAAACCTCAATCGTTCACGACGATAATCTCGTCCAGCAAAATCAATAGTTTCTCAACAGGACCAACAAGGTCAAAGGTGTACCGCCACGCCAGCAGACCAGGACAAGAATGGTTACTCACGCCGCGGATATTTAATGACACATTAGTTCTATAAAATAAAACGGGTGGGTGAGATATTGCGAGCAAGTGTCTGGTTAGTGGGAAAAGATAGGGAATGCTAACGATGGGGAGGAATCTTCTCAGTTAGTGGATCAACAAATTTACAATACATATATATAACTATATATACATTTCAAGCAAATATTTATTCTCCTTATAAATGTATGTATGTACACAATTATACATATAGTCAATAAATTGTAATGTGTGCACATATATGTATATCACGAAGCTTACTTCCAACAAGATATATAATTATATATATAATATACATATATACATACGAATATATATATATGTTTCACTTATGTGCTTATGCGTTCCTTAGAATTCGGACACTTTTTGAACGTATATATATATATATGCATCTATCAACGTGAATTTCCCCATCTCGATCTAGGAAAACGAATTGGCCAATTAGAAAATCGCACTTCAAGGTCATCCTATGTATTTCTAAGCTTCGTGAGTTTAATTTTCGCGGGTAAGAAAGGAAAAACGGTCCCGCACGGAACGACAACTTCGGCCACCGACAATCTTGAGTTGGTGAAGGTCGCCACAAAGGCGTTCATCAGAGCATAAACACAGAGTTATTAAGTTAGCAGGTTTATAGTGTCCACAATTCTAAGTTGTATTTCATAATTTATTTTATACACGTTTTTGTATGTACTGTTTCGGTAACTTCATCAGTACACGTGGTTGAAACCGTCGCCATCAATTTTTGAATTTGATAGTCAACATGAATAAACGGGGGTTACCGCTTATCGTCTCTGTCCTCTCAATTTGTGCGGACTTTTGTGCTGGTGGAATAATTGCACAGTGAAATACCTTAGCTCCACGTATCGGCTGATCTATTGATGCTCAGCGCTCATCATCCCCCACAGCGTCGTTTGACGAACCTGCTCTCTGGCTCTGTCTCTTTCTCCCATGGTGGTCTGTTCAGTCCAGTTTACCTTGACTTATCGGAGTGTAGTTCCCATTTCACTGACAGGTCCTCCGTTTATGTGTACGTTTACCTTTTGTGCTTATCCGTTACCCTTACGACTTAGTTCAGTTCAGTTCAATTTCCAAGACGAAACGGCTTCAGCCAGAAAATGTCCAGTTTCTTGCACCAGTGAGCTTCCGAGCGCGCCTAATGCTGCGACGATAATGAGAAGAGGTTTTTCACTTCCATGAGTTATTATGAGGGATACCAGATAAAACTGAGAAGTTCAAGCTATCAAAGCCATTGGAACACAAAAAGTTCACAGCCACCACGGATGCACACAAGTTTATCCTCCTATTGAAATTGCGTGGAACAAGAGTTAAGTGGGTTTGATTCCTATAACATATACCTTCAAATACTGAGGTTAACTTTGGAAATAAATAAATAAAAACCATGAATAAGATTGAAGAGAGATAACAATAATAGCAAACAGAGATGAAAATTTGACTAGCTTAAATCCATAACAAGGGAAGTACTTCGGAAACTCATACAAATTAAACCCTCACGACAGGCCCGGGAAGAAACACGGCTAGCACGCGTCTAGTTTTCTTTTAAAGTCAGTCACACTACCAGAGGATACTACATCCTGTGAATGCATTTTCCAACAGTTGGTGACTCGACATACGGAGAAGTTAGTCCCCCAACTGGAGAATTTGGTCTTGGAGGTGTTAGTTCGCATGCAAACAAAACAGAGACTTCGCCTCAATTCCGATTATTCCCTTGAGAATTTTGAAGGTTTTTATCAAGTCTCCTCTAGCCCTCCCTCGCACAAGAGAAAACAGATCAAGTTTTCTTAGTTTGCCTCCATAGGAGTTAACTCGTTTTACCTCAAGCAGCCTTGTGAGACTCTTCTATAATTCATCAAGTAACTTCCCGCCTCTCACTATACGCGGGCTCCAAGCCTGTACACAGTATTCCAAATGTGGCATCAAATAAGCTTCGTAAAGCGGCAACAAAATCGATCTTCTTGACGCGTACGTCCTCATCAACATACGCAGTGCTCTATCACCTTTTCGCGCCACCTCTATACACTGTTTGAAACTTTGAAGTTCTCCTCTACGAGCACTCTCAAGTCCTTGATTTTTTCTACCCTCCTCAGCTCCCTGTCCTTGCTCTCCTTGCTAAACTATCTGACTGACCCTGGCTGTTTTCCAGCAAGCAGCTGATTACACTTGTCTACATTCAATGATAGGTGCCATCCATTTGACCACTTCTGAACAGTATTCAAGTTCTCCTGCCTGCTCGTGTTGTCAAGATTTCCTAAAACCTTCACATCGTCAGCGAAGATGTAGTAGGGACTTTTCAGGTTTGTGGTGAGATCATTGATGAATATTAAAAACAGTGGTGGTCCAAGCACTGAACCTGGAGGTACCCCACTAACCACTGCACCTTTTTGGAACCTGTTCCCTGCTACCTCTACATGGAAGGTGCGATTCCCCAAGGAGTCCTGCATCAATCCTAACAGACTTGAGGGAAGACCAAAGGTTACTTGAGGATCAGCAATCGTATGGTGGTTCACGGAATCGACTGCATTTCTGAAGTCCAAGTAGCAAACCTCAACTTTCTCTCCTCTGCCCGGTCTCTCTGTGATCTCATTGAGGAAG
>JTDE01003265.1:57158-74258 GCA_014338405.1 Paragonimus skrjabini miyazakii | reverse complement strand
AGTGACCGCGTTTGAACCAGCAATCCATAAGGCCTCCAAACAAGAAGCACAACGAGCTAACTGACATGAAAGAATGTTTGAATCCCAACGACCGGGTAGACTGGAGGTTACGTCGTTTGGAGTAGTCGACGTGAGATTGGGAAAGAATTCGTTCCAAAAACAGTTTGTTTCAGCCTCTAGGTCCTGTGAATTAGAATGGCAATTTTAAGCACATGGACACTACCTACATATACACAGATATCAAAATGATTCGTCTGGACCAAGCGTGAGCTTTAGCTTAAGCTCCATCGACTGGTACATCAAATACATGGCACACGAAGTCAAATACTTCAACCAGTGGGCCAACAGATAACTTAAAATGTAGCGTACCATATGACCAGTTCCACCTACACAACTGGTAAATTGGGGCTTAACGGCAATGCGTTCGCTCATGTTTCAATTGGCTGCATGAGGTTAATCACCGTGTCCAACAACACAATTTAGTAGGTTAGGCGTCATATTGCTAGTATGCTGGAAGATGAAGCTGGCTTTGCCAATTGGTCTGAATCTGTCTCCATGAACCCGCCATCAACTTCCGTCGACAATAAAAACTCAAACATACCCCCAAGAGTGCGTGCCGTAAGCGTGCTGATTACTGCACTTATCCTGACCTTGACCAACATTCGGTTATCATCGTTTGTCAGCAACGCCTAAAATTCCTGAATGCTCCTAGAGAAGACACGGTAACTACGACCAGAACTTCTCAATCAAGTGCAGATAACTGACACTAGTGAAAGTGTTGGGAGGAAAACAGTTCACAACAGTAGATCTAAACCGTTACAAGATGAAAACGACCAGCATTCGCGTGTATCCGCTGGATGAGCCGCTATGTTTTTAATCGAGAAACGTCACAATAAAACAACTTCTACCCGTTTCAAACGGCTTACGATCCCCCGAGTAATTATCAAAAACACAGTGCGGAGAGCAATCTCAATTATTAATCAGGCTAAAAAGACAACCGGTAAGTACTAGGAGATTTTCGTTGACATGAAGTGAACATTCGTTAAGTCACATCAAACCTGTCGTACTCTCATAGACTTCCAACGTGCTTCTATCGAAAAGAAGTGCTTGAACCTGGTTTCGCTCCCGTTAGAGTTTGTTAGCAGTGCATATACTTGTCACGGCCAAGATGTGAACTTCGGCCACGCATTTACGAGGAAACCTTGTTTATCACTGCACTACTGACCCCACATAAATCACTAATGAATTAACATGTGTAAACGCACAAACATGTGAGCATGTAAACAAGGACCAGATCGTCGATTCGCCTTGAGAGAAGACACGGTGACTGTCCTGTTAACTTATAACGTTTACGGAACAGTGTTTTCATGACAAAACGAACGAACAGGTAACAATTTCAAATGAGTTCAACCACATCACAGATACAAATGGAGTGGACGCTTTGATGTAATCAATTCACAGTTATGAGGCAAGTGGGATCGTAGCAGCTTGATTGGTCATGGTGTGAAGAGTAGACCATGGTAATCGCAAGCCTTGAACAAAACGTCTCCGGACTCACAAAAGTGGCCTAGCAAAAATCCGATAAAATAGAAGATCTAATAAGGGACCAATTCAAACGTCGCGTTAAGATATCACGTCAGGACTGAACGAAAAGCCTTAATGTTACAATTCTCGTTATTTGCCATATTCCTTGTCCTGTATTGCACCAATCAGCCTACAGTTTGACTTTGCAAGTGCCAATATGACCAGCCAACGACAGGCTATGATTTCTTTAATTCTATTGTAAATCTATAAACGCGGTTTCTTATCTCATGAATAGGAACTGCTTACTGCAATCGACAGGAGATCTCCTTATTTCCTGCGTGAGAGGTTTCAATTCGGGTACGATTTCCAGGACTATCCAAAATCACCAATTCCGAGTATTACAAATTATTCAATCGAATTCCGATCGAACAACCGTAGCCAGAATTCGGCACCGATTGACTCCCCTTAACTCGGTAAATCAGACGAAAAGAAATGGTTGAGCTAACGGCGAATTGATAAAGTATGTCACAATCGCACTAGTAATTGTCTTGGTAACTTTACCATTCATCAAGGCTGGATGATGCTCATGGTCATGCGTACCACGTAACTATTTCCACATGAACAAGTGAATACGTATAAACAGAAGGAAGTCGCAGAAACAGGCCCCTCATCCTTTAACCGCAAACACAACAAAGAGGTAGAAGTAAAACAAACAGGCGGTTCACTAACGCAGAGATTTCTGTTGACAACGCAACCGAGTAGTTTAGTGATCATCTCAGAAAACATACTACTTTTGAAATCTACGTTGTTATATTTTCCGTTAGCGAAATCTTACCCTTTTCATTACTCCGCGTAGCTTTGTTAACAAACTGCTCGGGGTGGCCATTTTTCAATTGTGTGGGAAAGACAATTTGTCGAAAATTGTATCTTGTGAACACATCGTCATGGCTATATCGACCAAGCAGTTTCTTTTATGGGTCCATGGAACAAGGCTACTAAAATGGATCCACTATTCTCTCCTTCCCGTTTTCATTCTAAAGACTTTATGTTGAACAGAGCTATCAACACAGCATCCAGTGAGTACGTCTAGGATTGCTAATTGGGTGTTACGTATAGATTCTAGTGCAAATGTTAGGCCAACGTGAGCAAAGTTGAAAACGGCTGGAATAACTGTTGGATTGACGAGTTCGTCAACCACACAGAGTGTAATCCATGTACTACATATAAACACGTTATTCATGAATAGTTGTTTTCAACTAGTGATTTTCAATCTTCGCTAAATGGGGATTCTATCGCTGCACCATCCATCTGTCGATACGGTTCCAGATACAATTTAAAACGTACAGTGTGTGTAGTAACCACTTAAACGACGCTGAGGGTAGTCGGACACTTAGGTTGCCGGTTACACTCCGGAAACAAACAGTCTATTACTTCTTTCAACGCGATGTTAAGACCCTGTGATCGTCGTAGCCCACCACCCAAACCATAATCGATCAAACTGCCACAGTTCCAACTGCGTCATAATTGCGACTTGACTATAACAAAGCATCGTCACAATCTGAATCTATAACCTGACTGACCTCATTTGTTTGTTGTGTTCGTTTCGCCTTGACAACATAAACGTTATGTATTTGTCCTGGTGGTGGATAATCGAAAATCAGCCTGTTCGCTACACCGTGTCATTGATAGCTATTTTTGTTCTGCTATTAGTTCAATTGCAGGAGAACTCTCATCGACCATTTGACCTAGTAGACCAAATATTTTTCCATTATGTGTTCGGAGATATTTTTCCCGTTTTTCGTCTGGCTTAGTAGTTGTCATCTGTTGAGTGATTATATTACTTTTAACACTGCCGTACATAACACATGTCAGTCTTGATCTCCTATGTGAAAACGGTTAGCAGGCGCGTGTTGTACAACGAACAGGGAAGGTGAACCAGACAACACATCCTTGATCAAGCAAAACCGACAGGATGTTTTTTCGTGCTCAATAGTAACTCGGACTCAGTACACTTCCACAGACATGCATGTATTCGAAGTAAGTAAAGAGGCCAGTTTATTGTTTGCGTCGTTCACAGGCGCTTAGATAAATCATCCATGCAGTCACCATTTCGTACTGTGTTAGTTTGCCTGACTCAAAGTAAATCCGCTGAGTTTAGCATGCTGACGATTAAAAACGAACACGGTTGGCGCTCAGTTGAAATGTGGAGAGTGAACTGAGGAATAGAGTTCGCCTCGTAAAACTGAACAGAAAAGTGCGTTTCTGGAACTTCAACGACGGATTATTTAATGCTGGTTCGAGCTGTCCAGCACGACGCTGAATGCGATGCAGAGCTTTTCAATGAAGCTTCTGTACTGCAACCTTTGTCATATATAAACAGACTTGGTGTTCAGCCAAATGATGTCGTGAAAGATGTGTAAGAAAGCGTGATAATCGGTCAGCCAAAAAATCGGTGATAGTCAGTGAAAGTCACTCAAGTCATTTAAAAAAAGAGAGTCGGATGAGCGACGCCAACTGTTCTAATGCATGCCCAAATAACTACTATTGAGTATCTAAAGCATTTCTGAGCATACTGTGATTTCAATATAACTAACGGATTGGGGTTAGTCTTCTTTCGAAACGATCGGATAAATTATGTGTCATCTGTAATCAATCGTGATCGAACATTGTGGCTGTTGATCTCACCGGACCAAGAATGTGAGGTTACTGGCACAACACAATTTCTTCACCATAACAAAGACTAGAATTTAACTCTCTACCTAAATAAGATCTGAACCAGAACACGATGCATCATTTCGAACTACAACAGCTATGATCAAACGTGAGTAATAGTTAACTTGCATCAACTCGAATTACAGACAGCATGTGAGAAATGCGAAACAGTTCTGCAGCTTATAACGATTCTCCTATTGTCCCAGAATAACTGGTAAGTAGTACTGATATAAACAGACAGTGTACGTCGTTTCGTGGCAGCAGCCAACAGCAAATAATGCATGGTCGTGAATTCAATGTATCCAAACTATCCGTCCAGGGTTCAAACAGTCAGCTTTTGTATTCACATACATTCCTCAGTCGGCTCGTTTCGAAAATATTCATTAAGCTCGAGTTTCAACCTCATTAGAGATCGATATTAAGGCATCGTATTCTAACCACGATCAGCAGTTGAACTCCAACCACTTCCTTCTAAGGTAGTCGTGGTAGACACTGAGTTTTCAATCCCATAGTAGGCACAATCAAATTGTCAGATTACACAACAGTCACATTTAACTGTAACGATGAGATTCTTAATGGTTTCACTAAATTCATTCCTGATAACCGCATTACCAGAAGGAATGATAAACGACTGCGAAACGTAATCCAGGTGAAGCCAGGCACATAAACAGAACTCGGACTGATTAAATCCGTGAGAAACAGAGATGCAGAAGTCAGTTGGAGTACAAAGTTCAACGATTTGAGAACGTAATTAAAGTAGACTGAGGTCGATGCAAAAAAATAAGTTGATGTCGCACTGCATCCAAACTTACATGGAAAACATTCAGTAGCAATTGGTCAGAAACGAATATGGAGGTAACGGGATTAAGCGAAGTCAACTTCAAAAACAGAGCAAACAATTCGAGTAAGCATTGGGTTGATATTTGCTAATCTGCTACCCCCAAATACGATTTGGTGAGACGTTGCCGATCTTTAACGTAATCAGGAACTAGGGAAAAGTTTGAACAACAAAGGTGACAATAATGTTCACAGAACGGCCGTTACGTTACAAATCGATTAGTTTAGAGCTTCCGACGTTGCTTCGCAATTGAGCGCCTTGGTATGCTGTCTTCGTCACTCGTTCGAACCCAGTCGAGAACCAGACTTATTGCAATTGGGTTCTGTCTAGATTACTTGTTATATATAATCCGGATATAATTATTTCGTTGTTAAATAATTTCGTAAAACTACAGAATAAGGGCCTGATGTGATGTGGCTACATGAACGTGAGAGCATGGAATTTTGCTATCAGTTTATAAATGATCATCATTAAAGAGAAGAGTAAAAAAAATCAAATGATCGATTAGACAAAGTAGTCACTTGTAAATGTAGTTCCGATAGTCCAGAATCTGTTGCCTTGTCCTGATTCATTGACATCGTTGGTTCTTTTATTGAATCGACAATCAGTAGTGGTGCTTTTTGTGGGTATTCGAGGGGTAAAGCGATCCACACGTTTGCAGAAACTGGGATAAACCAGATGGATTGAACAAAAACACGATTATACAGTTGAAGAAGGAAAACAGATAATACGAGAAACTTAGTACATATTTATCCATATAAACAACCCAACGGTAAAGTAAGTTAGTTACAATCTTAGCTAGATACAGAAAGCATTTGGAACATTTTGAAAAATACAGGGGTTTGTATATAAAGGTAAGTGGATAAAACACGAAAGATCTACATCTTTGGACAAACGAGATGTACGTGATGAATGAGAAAAACACCGGCAAGGCTATCCTACTTAGAAGTCAAACAAACAGTGTTCATTATATAAACGTTGAGCACGCTCGTCTGTACCCCAAAAACAATTCAAGAGTAGATATAAACCAAGAAGAGAAGCCAAATAACTGGCAAACCAGAAAGAGCTGAAGGGGATGAGTGATAAACACCCCATAAATTATATGTCAGTGTTTTTTTTTTTCAAAAGTGGTTTGCCAAAAAATAACAGAAATGAGAGAGCTACGAGCAATTATGAGTGATGTTCAATTAGTGTTAACCAAAAGGCTCCTAGTGATTATCAGTAATCAAAATACCATTTAACAAGTTTAATGAATTCTGTGATTTCAACAGGAACAGAAGTTTTCATCGTGAGGTCACCGATTACGCTTCACGAGACAGTTACTGTGTATTCTCCTGAGGCAACTGGGTAATCCAAGCATTACTCGCAAGTGAATGTGGTTGAGCATTTGAGTACGATAATTCGGTTGTGTCCAACATGAGGGTAACAACGTGATGATTAACTTAGTCGCAGTAAAGATATGCGCAACTGGCGAGTCCTAACATTTGCGAAACCCGATTCTGGAGCACTTTTTCGAAACGGGCTAGCTGAAAAGCCTATGGAACTTTTGGGGCTACGAACAGTTGTGACTAACGTTCAATTCATCCTACCTCATACTGGTCAGACAACGGATGCTGGCCACCACTGAATCGATTACTACTCAATCCAAGCTTTGCGATTGTCATGGCCAACAGTCACACTACCAGTCTCCATTCCTACTCAAACTCTAGGTTATAACTCTATGACTTAACGTTTTACATGGTCCAATAGATCGTTCAAATAGAAGGTTCTCTACATATATTCCGAAACTGTCCATATGTGACTTAATTTGATCACTCAAGAGCCGGCCAACACAAACGGACAATTAATAACGAGGATTGTGACACAAACGTTGTCATACTCACATGATTCACCACGATTGAATTCGCAAGCGAAGATTGCGTCCGTGGGTTGGATAAGACCGAACGAGATGGGTACTTGGGCTCTGGGGACAGACTAAAATGAAACGCATCACGAACCAAAGAAACAGATAGAAACGCGTCCATGGGAGAAAGAAGAGAACCAACGATGACGATAATTAAAAATAGGTCGAATGAATGGGGGGGGATTGCTTCACGACGAAGTGGTAGGATCTGTCTATAGTACGACGCGAACACAAAGCAGCTCATCGAAGCATCATTAGAGGTTTGTGGTGAGAACGTCTGGTTAGTAATGACACATGATCCAAGGGACAGATTTCTTCGACATGACCAAAAAGTGTAACCAATAATGCCAGCGTTCCTCGGCTAATTTTAATGCTTAATTGTTACGCTTCTTCTCACTCGTGTTGAAAATATTCTTATCATAAACCTTAAACTGTTGGTATGAAATGAGCACAACCGACAGCTTATACCAACCTTGATCGAGTACTTTATGCAATTCAAACGTACTGCTTTCTGTAAACACATTCAAAATGAGTAGCAGTATTCCAAACCACAACACTGCTCCGACATCATCAAAACATCCTGCGAGATAGAAAACATCAGAGTGATCACTTCATCGGGGCATTCAACGATGAGCTCATAGAAATAACAAAAGTTGAAATAAACGATGAATCGATTGGACCAGATCGGTCGCACAAACATGAATACCCTCTGGAAATTTTATTCGTAACTAAGCAAAAAAGATCAATGACGACAGTCAGTCAATCCCACAAAGGACGGAGCTAAAGCATATTCAAACGTTTATTCCTCGAATTTTGGCGTTGCCGCAAAACGTGATCTGCTCAACTATCAACTAACCCAGTATTTAACAACAGACAAGGAAAGCTAAGTGGAACCCTTCTGACGGTTTAGTTAAAGCAGAGTTTGAATTGTTGACAGTATATACCAGCGCTCAGCAAAAAACATCTAGCGTTGCTGTAACGCGGTTTGCAGTCTTGTGATTGTCAAACAATAGGTTATTAACTGTATACATGGTACGCCAATCTTGCTGACCCACCCACTCATTGTGCCTGGTTGATGTCATAGGTTTCGAACTTCAGAAAACATGACGCTCAGATTACATTCTTTTATCTCATCTTACATGTCTGTAATTTGAGAATGCAACTGATTCTCGTCACCTCCTTGCTATAATTGGTAAAAAAGGCAAGATCATGCAGATCGCGAAAACATTCATAATCTCATACGTTGCATGTGCATACGAATTACGTATATTCATCAAAGCAACCTCTGTGCATGCATCTTTCTATACTGTTCAGTCTGACAAATCAGTTATATCGGTCATTCAACTAGGGCCACGGAACACTGGAGTCAATGTTGTTTTCAAAAGAAAAGACACTGTAAAGCAATATGTGATTTTAACCTACTTGGTTTCTGATTTTAAAAGTCGGGTGCTTAAAGTAGTGTGTTCTTAACAAGTTACTGATCGCTTTTCCTACTGTCTCAGGTTGATGTGATTCTCGTATGTGATATGATGTTACCAATCCTACCTTGTCCTCGTTAAAGTAAAATGCTTGTACCAGGTTAGTACAAAAGAATAAATATTGATTCGAGAATTATTGCAGTCCGCCCAACAGCAAATAATGATCGGCTCATTTCTAAGGAAACTGAAGAACAGCGTGAGATAACTATGAGACCATTCAACAAGTAGCCGATAATTTCGCAGCAACAAGTTGAATGTTCACTTTTAGTATCTATCTAATGGACGTCACTATCAATCAGAACACAACATTAAACTTGTCGAGGCAGAACAAGAGTGAATTCCGTTGACTGCTGTCTAATACGGGTTTGAAGGCAATAAAAACTTTTACGCTGGGCGTTCCGAGGAGACTTCCTCCAAGGAAACTTGAGTACTTCTCCTGGTTTACCTACCAGAGTGTGACAAATCAACTTGCTTTAACTGCGAAGTAATCTAGGGTTGCTTGAGGTAGACAGAGCCATCCCATCAGTCTCAGGGATGCCTAGAATATTCAAGAACCTGAGAAAGTCATCTACCTTTGTCTCTAATGTCGGAGTTAAGTCAGAATGAACTTAACTCGAAACCCACGATTAGCTTGTCATCAACTGAGTTTGAAAGAAATAGGCAGATTTCCATTCACACGGAGGTTTGGAAAACGTACATCCCCAGTTAGTCTATCAAGGAATATGCTAGAAGTAGACCCAGTGGATAGACCATTGCTATCCTCATTACCTGTCAGGAAGTAAACGTATATGAAGTTCACCAACGCGTAACAAGGTGTTCGCCGTTACGTAATACTTAAAGTTACACATGAAAGGCTAGGTGCCATCAAACTCCTTAAACCTAAGGAGAAACAGTCGTAGTTCAAACCAGCGATCGGTTAGTACCCCGCGTAGTTACTGATGAGCCACCGCGAATTCTAGATCTACAGTGATTTTAGTTCGGCCACTGAGAAGGAACATGAAGCGGTTACTTCTCGAGACATCTTAACGATTAACGTCAACCGTTTGACAGGATGGACCATTCGTATATGAGAACGTCATCTTGCATTGCCACATTAAATGGTTGCGAATATTCTAAGCCATATGTTAAAGAAATTCTTTTGATGTTGCGGCAAGCTTATTAGTAGTCAATATTCCCATGTTTTTCAATTCAGAATGTTTGCCCTATCAGTCTTGTTCGAATATTTAATCACTTACTCAGCACTGCATTAGGATGTGTGGAATGTCACTTCAGGGAGAACCTCTCATGATCAACATCAAGTCGCTGTTCTATTCACAGCCCACAATATAGAGACTAAGATATATTATGTGAAACGCAACCCTCGATTTGTCTGCCATGTTACACAATAAATTAACAAGAGCAAGCAGAATCGGTAAATCAATTGGGAACTAACTTAAGAAGTGTTGCTCATACTCGCAAATCGTTAGACTCTCTAACTACTCGCCTAGATAAAGCAATGTATCGTTGCTGCATACTTTTCGATATCGAATGATCACGAGAACTGTAAGGAATATTGTCCATTTGAATAGGGACCAACAAGTACAAGTCGGTATAACTCTATCAAGCTAAGCATACCGATCAGCGAAGATCGAAATGTAATGAGTGACCGAAATGCCAGAAAGGTAGGCTAGTTACTCACGAGTACATTATAGAAAATCGGATGAAACAGTAGGTTTGTTGGAACTCAAAGGTGGGTGATTCAAAAATCGCATAAAAAACCTCACAATTCAAGCTATTAGATGAAATATGTTTGAGACTGCTTGAGCATCCATAATTTCAGAAAAACTTGTGAACAGTCGGTGATTTGTCTGCATTTTTGATAACATTTCAATGTTGACACAGAAACTTCTTCAGACTAGATACAAATTTGGTAATATCTAAAGCAAGCTAGACGTAAGGAATTAAATAAAGCAGAAGGTAACAGATCACGAGGCAAATGTACACAGGCACGGGTCACTACTAAAATCGAATTGCTAGTTAAAGCAGATCGGGAACAGATGAACAGCTAAACAAATCGGTATGATCTATCATATAGGTCGGTTAAAGCCATGCACGAGCTGTTCTCTGATAAGCTAGAAAAACTGAATCGAAATTTCCCGATCACATCGTCAATAGTTTCATTCATAAGCACCCATTGGATGAACAAATGCAATTAACGCAGTGCGTCCAGATTGACCAGATGTTTTACTGTTAGTGGTCTGACCGACAGAGACTTGAATGGAGGTAAGGTTGTTTTACAAAGAAAACAAATCTTTCATTAAGGTTAATTTGAATTGTCCAACTGTGTATAGCCTATTCGCACACAAACACAACAGACACGATAAAAATCTATTAATCGAAGGATAAGTAAAGATTAGCAGAGCAATCAATAGTGATAGGTTAATACACATGCGTTAAAATACAGTCAACTGTGAGATACCGTTATCCCTTTTTACAAGCCAGTCAACTAAGTTAACTGACCGACCACAAGTTTGTGCACCAATATGTATGTGCGTGCACATATGGGAAGACTTGGCGTTGAACAGGACTGACTGGAGGAATACGATTTGGACGGGCGTCTGCGAGTTCAACGAGCAGTTATTGCGCGGCCGACAAGGAAGGCGCGTGGTACACAAGGGAACCATCGATGCCATAAGTAGTCGTGAATGGACTATATGGCAATGCGATATGTGAGGTCGGGAATGCGTTGGTGGCCGTGGATAAGTAGGTCACCAGCGTACTCATAGTGCACCGTCGGCGAAGAGACCACGGGTATGTTAGGCTCAGGTGGGTCATATCAGAATATCCATTCTATTTTTGTTAATGATTGCATCAACCAAAACTTTAGTCGTTTGGCAATTAATTCCCTCCTTTTTTCAGAAACTTGAATGTCTGCGGTCTTCTATTCATTCTTTTCTTGAGCTTTGTTGGTGTATTGAATAGTGAATCGTTTGCCTGATATTTTCGTAGCCCAACCTGATTCTTGTTTTTCAAAGGTATCCTCTTTAGAATGTACAAGCATGCATTCGTATACTGAAATGCTTCTTGTGTTACATTTTACATGTCTTTCTTGTCAGTTTAGATCTCTCTCACTGTTTATTTTCCGAGAGATAAGGGTTTTCTTTTCGTGCTAGCTAATTAATTGGCCAACCGGCATTGGCCGGCTGGACACAAAGGCCTCACTCACACACCGACTGGCCTTATCCTTCAGGTTTACACTGGATACGTGGTATATGAGTGGAACCGCAAGTGGTGCAGCGCAAGCCACTTAGGGTGATGGTTTAAGGCGCAGACGTCCTTTGGCTTCAGTCACTGTGACAGGCTAATCCGAAACGGATGCCACTACCCATGTGCACGTACAGTCTGTGCAAGCTGAATGCTGTGAATCAACTGATACACTTTTTGTCCAAAAGTGCATTAAACTTGACTGATAACATTTAGGATCGATTTGTGGTAACTACAGTTTATAACATGAAGTTCCCCCTCAGAGCGACCATTCTTACGAAAGTCAAAATTCAATCTCAATGACTAATTCTGAGATATGTCATACAAGATACAGACAATGTGTCGTAAAACAATATATAGCGAATGAACTGATTTTAACTTCATTTCCAAAATGTTTATTGCGTAATTGTCGGTTCTTCGGAGTATATAATCAAACCAGACGGACAATCAGTCACCGCTAACATCAGGCCAAATAAAAAAAACCGTAGGTTACATTCCTACCGAGTTCTACATCTTTTCCGGTTTAAAATGCCCCGATGTCACTTCTGCGTCGCCCGGTATCACATTTTTGTAGCTCGATTTCATCCTTTTCCTGTCCTGCACAATGGAACGGAGACAGATGCATCGTACCGGAATTCTAGCAGTGTACAATGACATACACTAGCAAGGGTCCTACTTTAGTCAGACCTGGGGAATACTCACCAGAAACGGCTGAGGCATACTTAGGTTCGCTAACACAAGGCAATATGCTCTTTCTGGTTCATACCTGACCCCTTTATCGTCCCAGAAATGTTAAGACTACCCTGGTCTACTGAAGCTTGCTAATCCAAATCGATCGGAAGACATGTTAATGTACACATCTGCACACTGTTGGCACGATGTTCCAGTTTCCATTATCTTAGCCACTGAGCCGATGTGACCCACTTAGCTTGGACCAATTTAGAGACCAACGTCAATACCACGGAATGTGATGATGCGTATCCCTGATCAGAAGGCTTGACATGACTCTGATGAGAACGTTCCATTCTGCACAACTAAGACTAACATTCTCATCTAAGCCAGCTGTACGCCTTCAACTCAAAGACACTGCCCAGTAATGCTAACTCATTTTTTGTCTACACATTCGTTTGTTCCTATGGAGCAGGTTACAGTGGTCGCACAACAAGGCGCTCGTCGGATAGAATACGCGAACATCATCCAACTAGGCTGACGACCGGACAACAACGAAGGATTTTCAGCGCAATTTCGGCTCACCTAGTTGACACGGGTCACAGAGTCAAAGTGAATGTCACATTTAAGTCGATCTACCGTGCCACACGTGTTCACACCAGAGGTGTGAAATCCTGGTAGCTGCGGAAGCGACCGGAATCTAGCTGTAAAACCCTAATCTGTGTGTGCAGAAGCCTACTGTTCAAGAACTGAAGTTATCATGGCCTGCCGTCGTTAGAACACTTGACACGGTACCATAGTAACCGTGTGCGTAATTCCTAAATGACACTAGGTTCACGTTGCTTTAGGTTCTACAGAATCCTGAGTTGACAACTAATTTTCATATTTATTGTGTTGTATTTGGCTTAAAGATGACACACAGAAAACGAGCTTTTTTGCCACATTCTGACCTTTGATGAAATTTCCAGGTATATTTGAAAAATACCAGGGAAGTTCCTTGACTTATATAGCTACATAGCTACATAAAAGTTACATCGTGATACGCGAAATAATCACCTTAAACCGGAAAATATGTAGCTTCTTCCTTCATTACATACCCGTGAATACTGGTGCTGAAGCAGTCGGCCTTATCTCATAGGCTTACCGCCAAGTATAAATGAACAACTTTCAATACACCTCCCCCCCCCAAATAGTGAGGATGCTCGGTTAAATTGACCAGATAATACCTGCTCATAAGCATATGTAAAATACTGTGGTTCAAACACAACCGGAGTTTTTATTACAAGTGAAATGTGTGACGACAGCGAGCAAACAAAAACCTAATGATAAAGTCGTTGAAATTTTATGGAGTCGTTCACTGAAATAGGGCAATAACAGTTAATCAATGATGTAAGGCTTGGCATTATGGGGCGTGGCGAAGTTCATTCTGAGGCTTAAATGAATGTTGGTCAAGTTGTGCAGCGCATGTGGATCACTGCAATGCACATAAATTCGCCATAACTATCACTCGTTTTACCCATACAGGGTTCGAAATGACCTGATGTGAAACTACAATCCTCAGGGGCTTCATGAGTTTGAAAGTGGCGTGAAGTAGCATATGGAGGGACATGTTCTAGTGAAGACTGCGTGTTAAAGAAGTGGTCGCGGTGATGGACAAGAAAATGGCTTTTAAAAAATGTTCCCAACATAACTCGCACGGTTTCTTACCGGAGTTTATTACCAAACCAGAATAGATCTCAAAGAGTCGGGCTATAGACAGTCTATTACCACCGTGATGGTCACCGGAACCAGCCGTTCGCAGGAAGCACTATATTTGCTTACTAGTCAAAAGTGAGCAAACCATACGAATTCGAGATGTAGGGTAAACAGAATAGGGCGAAACCAGTAGAGTGGAAAAACGAAACGTCGGTTGGTCCGACCACAATTAACCAAATGTGGATAATCGGAATAGCACCCGGATAGTCCACTGGGTCATCGAGATAAGTAATCTGCCCCGGCACACAATAGAAAACCTGGTGAGTTGGATTGTGTCTAGGGAGTGGTGATACACAGAAAAGTCAAAACGTTCTAAACAAGTTGGTGATGTCGATCCGTCGACATGGAAAGTACGAAGTATCGCTATGAAATTAGAAGAGGCCAATGCCTGTGCTTATCTGAGTTAGACAGAAGTTTTTACCTGCGCAGACATGTAGATGTTACTGAAGATGTGATGAAGTGATCAACAGTTCATTTTAAAGACCGAAATGACATATATCACCTTTTAACAGTTGTAGTGAGGAACAGATATGAGCTTCCCTGCGAGAAACAGGATACACACTGCATTTGTGTGTTTCATGTCCTACTTCGAGGGAAAACCCGGCTCCTTTGCAGAAAAACCAACTCTGATAGCGGTTGTTTGCATACCATGATTTTCATTTTGCATCATAATGTTTTTTTATTCACATATGTTGACTGGATCCATTCAAGTCGACTAGCAAACTTAGAACATCATCATCATCATAGACAGCAATACACCAGTGGTTCACACTGCTGCTTAACTGCCACACAACCACGAAGAAGAAGCAAGCCCTGTATAGGAACAGATAAGAAAAAAGGAAGAGGGTAAGGGACCTAACCCCTAAAAATAGCTACGTCTACATTCATACATACAACATCAAGGCGCCTACACCTTGCAAACAAACAACCGAGCTGTAAGTGAAACTAAGGCGTCATCAGCAAGACAGCTTCCTTGCGGCTTTCACTGCCACTCGTCATTAAGTACACTCAATTCACAGACAACTCGACCAAACAACAACTTAAACCATACAGTCTCACCTAAGCGCCGTAATAACAATCGAGGTAATGCGATCTACAATTTTGATACTACAGCCAAGCTCAGATTGTACACGGGGAATCGTTATAAACCGACCAAACACATTGAAGCGTAAATGGTTTGTGCTACTAAGCGCGGGACCAAAACAAATGTACTGATAACCATAAGTGCCGGATAACCTACCAACCACAGAATGGAAACCTACGGATCCAATGTGGCCAGACAAACAACGGATGATATGTAAACGGATGATCTAGATAAAAGTACATCCGTCGCAATAGTCACAGAGTAGAACAAAGTGGAGCACACGTATCAGTCCATGAATGGTGTGTGAATCTCCTTTATAAACACAGTCACTAACACCCTCCCCACCCAGCAGAACCAGACACCCACACATCCGGTCTTGCAGGTGCACGCCACGTACACGGAGCGATTAGGACGACTGTACGATACGGACATCAATACCCACTGATTTTCAAGACGTGTATCAACAAATAGCTGAATGGTTAATGTAAGCAAACGTGTACATAAGGATGTTGTTGATCACCTGTAGTTTGACAAATGTGGTTCGCCGCCAGTTGGTCAACTTCACTGAGCGTGTCGTGTCGTCACCGTTCGCGGTCAAAGGAGGAAGCAGGCTTTGTTGTTCCGCTGACAAGGACGGGTGTCCAGTCTCGATTGCGGTCAGCTGGTGACAAATTCCCGGAGTAAGTTCAAAGCAAGAAAGGGAGGGGGGTTCACACGTATACGCAATTGATAAACAATCAAAGAGTTAATTGACGTAAATTGAACATCATTCAGACAGACTTTCTAGGTTGGGCGCCAAGATATGCTAAGTTGGTCTTACCAAACTGAGTTCAACATGTTAATATCATGAAAACGTGGACGGGAGTTCAAATCCTGACCGTAGCAAGGATATACACGATTGACAGACCTTAAAAAAATCGACGCTCCAATCCAATGCTTGTCTTCGAAAGGGTTTGGTACGAAAGTCTATTTGGATGTGACAGTTGTAATCAAATCGGAATGGTATACAGTTTGTGTGGATACATGTTAAAAACGACTGTGAACAACTATCAAGGAAAAAAGTACCTTGTCAGGGCATATGAAGAGTAAACAGAGCTGATGACACACAGTCAATTAAAATACAGACATCGAAGTCCAGTGAATAAGGTTTATTAGAAGAAATGATCAACAGACTGAATAACACTCACAATCGATCTCATTAATTGTATTCGCATACAAACTTTGGTTAATCAAATTCCAAAGTACCAGATTTGAACTTCGCAGTTGACAAATCTCACCAGTAAACCTACACGTTTGTTCAACTAGAAATTTCTACCACTGTCCTTGTGGTTGTCAAGTGTGAGCTTTGATCTGGTAGTTGACCCCATTCAACCAGCTAATATCATTGTTTTACCAAACTGAATGAGATGAACGACCAAGCTCTGGCTTACATGGGACGCATTTCACATCATCAACATGAGAAGTGATAACTCAATATTGGAACGTTCACAATCCCGTAAATTTGATTGGTTACAGTAGGCGTGAGAATGAAGACCAATTTTCTTGGCACAGTCGTACAATCTCGTCAACTGAGATGTGTGCTTATCCTTACCGGCCTTCGAAATTCGTGGCGTTGCAAAGATATCCGGCGTCCAGTAAAAATGGGCGCGTAATGCTTTGTCGTTGAGAAACTCAGTACGTCCATGACGATGGAATACCTAAGTTCGTTGTCTCCATGATTTAGCTCACGGCTATTCACCGGTGCGTATTTTAAAAAAAAGTCTAGATAGTGTATCCATCCGTCAAATAATGGAGGCTAACACAAGCCACAAACGGTTGAATACAACAGTTTGTTGTAATATCGACTTTGGATCATAGAGCTCTAACCAGAGCCAAAACTCGAATTCAGTGCTTC
>JTDE01003265.1:33374-55590 GCA_014338405.1 Paragonimus skrjabini miyazakii | reverse complement strand
AATCACTGTCTCGGTTAGTCCGCAGTGCAGGGGGATCAAGAGGGGTGCTGTGAACAGTTATTGGTATGGACTATTCCTAGGAAACGTCATACTAACTGACGACGAAATCTGAGACCATAAACGAAAACCAACGTCTAAGTATTGACCAATAGTCAAGGAAGACGGCTGGAATCGTTCGCACTCTCGACCGATAATATCTGTGTAGTTTACAAAAGCTTGACACTACCAGCTTGGAATATTGGTAACTGAAACTGAACAGGGAAGACTTTGTCTATTAGTTGACTGAAACACCTCACTGTGTCTTCGAATGAAATGTGTCGATCGTGGATACAATACAATAAACAACGCTTGTGACGAAGAGGTGGATTGGAAGCAGTACACAGCAAAACCAATTAGCGTGGAATATGACTAGGAGCATCAAAATTTGACATTATTTGGCCATACCATGTAAAAATATTGAAGTGCAACCTGGAACACACTGGATCACAATATTCACTCTGGATAATTTGGTGGATTCCATATGAGACAGTGAAATTTCCGAGCTCCTGGCGTGGCTTCGTAGCTCAGGTGGTAGAGTGCTTGTCGCGTTGAGGCATGGTGTTTCTGTCGCTGGTTCAAATCCAGCCGAATCCCTGACATTCCACAGTTGAGTCTCATTTAAAATATTCACAACCTTTAATCATAGACTGACACCCCAAAATAGGATGCTTCCATAAAAACTAAGCGATTATGCAAGCCAACCACCACGCACACTGGTCCCTCCAACGACTCACATCATGTGTGGTAACATGCTGCTGCGAACTGTCAATTCATCATACAATTCCGATCAAATCGATTCCGATCGATCAGAACAAAATTTCCCCACTAAACGAAACAATCTCAATAATTCGGCTAACGAAAGTGAGCAAAAAACAGTGTGATGAACCAGACGGTATGGAGCACCGAAAAAAAATGAAAGAGATTATGTATGTGTGTATGAAGTGGTACTCAAATCTAGTGGACGGTCTTCGATAATAAATTAGATTCAGATTATACGAACAAATCGCACTGGAAAAAGCGATCAACGAATAAATTGATGCGTTTTGAGGAAAAATCACAAGCTTCGAGCGTCTTTTTTATCTGTTTATCTTTTAAAATTGTGTGCAATTTCGCCACACATTCCCTTCCACTAGAAAGAGCTGGTAGACAGGATTAGTGAGTAAGATGGGATTAGTCTGCTGAATAATCAAAAACAAAACGGAGCAAGGCAGTGGGGTAAAAACAGTTCAGTAATCAACACAACGCAATTTGCAAAACAGAAGTACCTAATTACATCGAGTACGCTAACGTCTGGTACTCTCAGACAAGTTGTCAGTCTCCGTAATCATCAGCACCGACGGCAATCAATCAGTGGTAGATATTAATGCACAACAACCGGACAGAAAATAAACGAAGGGGAGCGTTAGGATCTAAGTGCCAAAATCCTTTACGTCCAGGCTTGTATTCAACATCAACGTCAAGAAAACTAAACAATCCAGCCGCACGCAGAAGCAAGGCGGTATCTGTCATGCTTCCTCCTGACTTTCACCAGTCTGCTTTATGACTGGCCATCATTTCGTAGATTATTCAGTCACACAACAACATTCACGTAGTTATATCGGACTAGCCACCAAACCTCGTAATGTTCCGGTCCACAAACTGTGTGAGGTAAACATGATTTTTAGCCGCTAACCCACTGATAGTTAGATGTAGTTAGCTTCTCCAAGTCAACATTGATCCACCAGGGATTTCATATCTGCCAGCTGCAGCAGCGATAAAGGACTCGGCATATAGTCTACATGAGTTTGTATGGTTGGACTATATGTCAGACTGTATTTCTTAATGACTGACCTAAGCAACTTGCCTGACATTCGTTGTCAACCGGTGCACGCATCTGAAAGCCTCAACGATGCTTATCAAATCTCAGTCAATGCGTTTGACGGACACGTACATGAATCAAGACAAGTTGTCTTCCATTTCCAGTAGATTTTCCATCACGATAGTCTTCTACGTGCACCTCCAAGTTGCTGAGAAACGGTTTGCGTCTGGAGACATGATACACATTGGTGACTTCAAGATAAGGATTTTTCTATTGATGCCTACTCCATCACCGCTACTGAAGCACCTTTCCACTACATAATTACATTACAACAAATTCGTGCAACCGCAGGAGTTTCGACAAAGTACATCGCACTTCGAAGAGATAAAGATCACTCAAAAGAACACGGGATAACGGTTGACACTGCTAGAAAACTGTGAAAGTTGCTAATCCTCATCAGCAAACTAACATTTGGTTCGGAGATAAATTTCATGCTGATTAGTTCTCGGTACACCCAGACGGGAATTATTATTAGTATAATGATTATCATTATTATTAGTGCCACCTGCTGCGCTGTAATGTTAAATAGAGAATAAACTCTCACCTACTCGAGAATGACAAAAGTGATGGAGGTCAGTATTCGGATACACAAATAGCATCAGCATACTTGCCTAAATGGAATACAAACTGGTCAAGTGAATTCGGTTACCATGTTACTGCCAAAGGTGTAACTGTCACGCGCGTTTATCACACAAATCAACAAGTCGAACTGCTTATAACCAACGCTAATAAACTGACACGTATGAAAGACTGCTTTCGTTCTAATCATACCATCAGAGCAGGAAATAATACATACGCTGCTGATACTTCGTTTATTCTCATCACTTACAAACGTAAAATATACGGATTACAAATATCAGGCGCATAGGGACAAACAGTGATTAGATATGTACGTACCAAGTAGTATGCAATCAGGGTCCCAAACAAGCTTTTTGAAGACACTACGACACAAAAAGTGTTACCCCCCCACAAAATGGTTTCAACTAGTCAGTCTTATCAAAGGATGTGAGTGTAGGGAATTGAACGACTCTGTCTGAAACTGATACGTCGCTGTTCAGTCAAGTGACATATTATGCTAAAGTCATCACCACACCTCCAGTGAATTTGTCCGTAGATGTGTCTTAACCAACTCGTTAAACTTATCATGTACGTATTCAGGCCAACTAACACTTCAATATGCCGCATCCAATACGCAACCTGTCTAGACGTTGATAACTATTTGTCCCACAATTCAAATGACAATATGAACTATAATAGTGGCTGTTTATTCCGTCATGACCCGACACAGTGTTTGGCATGGAACGTCTCACATGATCAGTGGTTTCAACTCTATCAGTAACGTTAGTGTCGGTAACAACAAAACATTAGCCCGTTCATTGTTTGATATGGCTCATGTCCATAAACACTGTCATAACTACTCAGGTTTTCTTATACAATTCAAGAGAAAAGACCATTCAATGGTAGACAGCAGGCCGAACAACACATCTTGTCTTCACGTCGCCACATTAGCTAGACCGTACACGGTCCTGTAGTGGGGACTTTTGACCCCAGGATTTGTACGGCTTCACTGAACAAAGGAATTACGAGCCAAGGACTATTGTCACATCAACATATCAGTTGGTCATACCTCGTAGGTTTCCAGTCCTTCAATTAAGGATTTGTAACAATAATCATTTCTACTGCGCTATTTACATTTTGATAAGTCGAAACATGTTATTATACATTTTTGTTATCCACGCATATTTGGCACATTGTTACTTACGTGTCACACGCATTTTTATTGGCGTTATTACCTTCTGGTTATAAATAATCTTTCCGTCAATATGCGTAATAGATCGTTAAGCTGATCATACATATATTCGGATTGAACTTGTGAATTCAACTTGTAGACAGCATAATGAAGTTCGGCCACGTCTTCTGATGAGATGGGGTAGTCCTATGTCAAATTAGTAGATATACCCAACTAGTTCTTATCAGCACCCATTCATCAACGGAGCAAGCGCACTATCGAGTCACGAAATAACTGAGAGAAATGTGACACTTAGTATTTCCCAAACCGGTTAAATGATTTGACGTTGTCGTCATGACCAAAGACGAATATATGGGGAAAATGAGCTCATTTTGGATGGCCGGTGAAAATTCACAATAAACATAATACTCCTGGAAAAGGAAATAGCGAGACATTTAAGACAGTGCTGTTTCAGTAGAGGCAACTGTAAACAAACGGTACAGATGGGTCACGAACAAGGGGTGCTACGAAAATACACGTAGATAATGCGCTTCTACGCTTCATTTTGTGTGTTAACAACTCTGCAAATCACTAAGATGTTTCGTTGGTCGGTAGACATTTTAGATCCCATCTCCTGAACCCGTTGAAACTTTGGAATACGTCTTGGCTGGCACACAGCTAATGTGGTCCAATTTCTACGAAATATTCCCTTAAGTGGGACGGTTGGTTTTTTACATTATTCAGCTCTAGTCAGAATGGTGATATACAGATTCGACTCGAATATCTTAAAAAGTTAGTTTTATTATGTACAGCAGAATGTCGTTGTGATTGTGTACAGAGAGACAAACGATGTCACCATGAGCAGTCTGTTAAGAATGGTTGAGCGACCAGTCCCAGATAAGTTGGTGATATTTTTATTCTCACTGATGTTAATAGTTTTTACTAATTTTTCAATCACTGAATAATGCTCACCCCTCAACCTATCTACAGACCATGAGGTCGAATAGAACAACAGTAGCTTTTTGGGATGTATTCATTGCTAGACGTGTGTTACAGCGTTCAGTCTGTCGCAAAGCAACATGAGATGGTCAATATGATCAGTTTTCCAGTTGTGCGTGGTTAGATGAAAACCCCGTCAAACAAAGTTAGGTATACTTGAGCCTCAGATAAGCTACAGACAGAACATGAAGTTCTGTCAAAAATTTTAACAGCAAATAGCTACCCTCAAAAATTCGGCGAGAATTTCGTCGAGATGAACGAGAGCAATGAACCCATTTACATGGTTCCAAAAAAGACAATCTTAATATTGTAGTCTAATGAGGATCAATTATCGAAAGACCTCATGGACAAATTGAAGTCTGTTCTAGCAGGAACGTATTCAGCTGTGCACTTGAGCTTAGTTTAAAACACAAGACGACCGGCTCTCCATACTCACAGATGTGGTTCGTCTAACTATTCTGTCATTCGCGTTGTGTAACTTGTAGCTGCAGTGAGGTTCACATCGGCGGAACAGATAACAGCAAGTGGTCGAACACATCTCGAAATGGTTGAAATAAGTGACAAATTACCAGTCACAACTTGGTGGATCAGCTGCTCGAACTCCTAGCTCATGGATTGCTAAACGTCATGACAATAAGTCAATAAGTTGGCCAATTCAAAGTGCAGCTGCGCAATCGAAACTCTAAGTTAATGATGCTTTGCAAAACACTGCACATTTGAACTTATCAGTTGGTGTTCTGTGTGTAAAAGTGGATTGATGTGATCTTAAATCACATAAGGCTTGGTGTGATGATGTGCGAGTCGAATCACTGTTTATCCCTGTTTGCTTGATGTCTATGACTTGTATGCTTTACGGTTGTAACTGATGAAAGTGAACGAAAAGTCGACTTAATGCAACATCTGTCATCTTTCTGATCTGATGAAGTGGTAGTCGATGTGTGCATTCTAAGGGTTCAATGGAGTTGTTGCAATGGTTGCCTCTTGTTGTCAGAGCCGGCCACCAAGTCGGAGAATACACCCTTCAAATAGGGTCCAATCGCTCAACGTATCCAGCGTACCATTCGTATTCGTTGCACCCGGTGATTACAACGGTTATTGGTAACTCTGTTCCTGGTTTTTGTTGTAACAGGTGAAATTAATAAGCTGACTCGACGACCAAATAAGGGGCACTTGACGGAACTCAAATTTTCCGCACTGAAATGAACAAAGCGAGAAACTTGATTATGAATAATAACGCGACTGACCACACTAATCGTACCCAAGTCAAACCAAAAGATGAGAACAAAAGGTCATCTAGTCATTCAGTTTGGCCCAAAAACACGTGTGTTAAAGAAAACAGACACGGTACACATAATGCGTGTTGACCCACACATATTCTCGAAGCAAAATGCCACCAAGTCACCAATGAGCGTGGCAGAATAAAGATCGAACAGGCAAACACATAAAGAAGGTCACCCCTAGACTGTTCTTGGAGTTTTTGCTCGTTCTGATTAGACAAAATCGTTTTCCCTTAGAAGGAGGCTATTTTGGATGGAAAACGGGATTCATTGAAAGGCTTTCTCGTGAGTGAAGGACACCGAAGATGTTCGCATGTCAGATAGACGACCCGCTGTCTAGGGGCTCGCGTGGTCTCGTTGAGGCAATTGATACAACTTTGTGGCGGAGCAACATGCTCCATGTTGTAGTGTCGCCAAAAGGTTTATGTAAAACCGTATCGGACACCCTTATTATATAATACCAGGTGTAGTTGTGTATATCTAGTCACGGCTTGGCCCTATCTGTCTGCATATTTTACGTTTACGACTGATAAGAGAGCAATTAAAATGACAACATACAGCAACATGTGCCTTCTTTCTGTTCTGATGCAGCAGTAATGGTTTGGCCAAAAGAAGGAACGTGCTGAACTGAAATTCAAGCACCTTGGAGTTCACAGACACCGGAGATCTTGTGAACCAAGTGATGAAGAAATGAGTGTTGTGTGTCAATAGCAGTTTAACCACACACAAAATCAACAGCAAGGAATGATAGAATATTGACAAAATCATTCGGAACGTATCCGTAAGTTTTCCGTGAGAAAATCTGACAGCATCAGATTTTTCAGATTTAAGTTTAGATCACCTTACAGTTACAGTCGGAGCAGCTAACACAAGTTGATCGTATACCAGGGAATTTCCCAAATATTTGTTAACCTAGGACCAGGTTACATATGTGGAATAAGTGGCCAGGTAAGGAACAACCAAACAAAACAAATCAAATTCTCAACGGGAACTTAACAGGTTCACGAATAAAAGGTCGTATTTAGGCTGTACACATCTTTCTCCTCAACGACAGCTATTGAGCCTTGTTCCGAAGTCGCCGATAAAAGAAACTGGCGTAGTCATTTTGTATCTTTATATTTTTCCGTAACACCACAAGTCACCAAAAGGATGCCACAAATAAAACAGTCCCGAATCTCGAAAAAACTGCCCCACAAATAGGAAAGTCATGGAATTGATGTGCATACCACACAAATCTGCCTAGATGTTCGAATTCAACCATACGGCAATCAAGTTTTCCGCTAAAATATACCGGTAATCATCGGAAGATCACATCTTCACAACTTACAGTGAAAGCTGAGGAAATGATCTGTTACACTGCGGTTAGAAAAAGCTTATTGTTACAACCACTGAAGACGTATGTGCACTCAACTACCGTTGTCACTCTCATTCAAGTTTGACAAATTTTCCATACAGACATTAAACTTGAATCCGCATGCATAATACGTTTTGTTTGGTCCTCGTTTCTCACATCAGAAAAAGCCTGAAGCACATCAGATTCTAAGTAGTTACATGGGAGCAAAGTGATCTGTGACAGGCCACATAACATCTTGTCACTGAGCATCCCATAAACTGACACATCCTACTACATGAGTGCGATTAGGAAAACAAAAAGAATGGGACACTACAGACGTGAAACAAGCGAAGTAATCGCGAAATGAAAAGAAATCAATAATGCACAAAGACAGCTCATATGTCGTTGCTCATTCAGTTTGGGAGATCAAAGGGTATATTCTTACCGTCTAGTTTTGGGCAGGCTGGTATATGACCAAACAGGACTTATGACAGAAAAACTCCATGACGTGCAGGCTGAAAACATCGCCCATAGAGCAGCCAAGCATCAATTCAATGGATTCCAATGGATTATCTATACGCAAAACCTTTCATCTGAGTTAAAATCACAGAACTCAGTGGCAAATGCTTAACTTATTATAACATACGTATCGTTGATACACAATAAAGCCAATCTGAGTACGCAAGGTGTAATCATATATGAGTGGTGTTCAGTTCACAAGGACAGTATGCCCAATGGTGAGCATCCAACAGGATCGTAAACGTGGAACGAAAGCACCTGGAAGCAATGGACTCAGGAAATGAGATTCACTAACCCGATTAGACGGTGCTGAAGTACTTAAAAGATAGGGAAGGAAATGAAAACCTTTGATTTTTATAAAGTGCCAAGAAGAGGTTTGGTTTAAATGATGCACTTGTAGTGGCGAATCACGCCGTTCTTAACTTTTAGTAAGACTAGGGTTTTCCAGCGCGGCAAAAAAGTACAGCTGAATTTCTATTCAGACAATATCTATGTTTGATGTTTAGTGTTAAATTGATCACCGTTTAGTTCAACACATTGTTCACCTTCAAGCTCGCATAGGAATAATGACTAGCCTGAATCATTTCAACTAGGTAAACATAGATGCGCTGACCGAAATAAGAGAAAAAACATTCTATCTTGTGATTTACTCAGATATTCACAGGTTTCATCCAAGTGGACGACGGAGGATGGTGATTTACAGTATACGAACAAAAAACTGACATTCCGTCAAAAAGAAATTGACTAGAAAAAGTCGTGAATTTAATTGTTTACATCGCATCCAGTTTAGTAATTTTTCCCAAAAACTAATCACCACAAACAGCAATACATCAGTCGTTCTCACTGTTGCCGAACTACGAAACAACCATGAATACAAAAGCAAACCCTGTATAGGAAGAAATAAAAAGAGGAGAAGATATTTGACTACTAAAAATAGCTTCGTCTATATTCAGTCATTCAACATCAGAGTGCCTATACCGAAAGACTAAGAAGAACAGAATTATGTTCCAGATAGGGTGAGGTAGATCTAAAAGAGATATAATGAAAAGTTCGGCTGGACTCGAACCGGCGGCAGGAACAGAAGGCCCAGACGGAGTAAGTGTTCTACCAGCTGGGTTACGAAGTACAAAAATGTCACATTAGGACTCAGTTCCCACTCATTCAACGTGTCATATGGAACCCACTAATTGATTCATGAGAGTTACCGCCTTAGTAAAAATTCACGTTGGAATCTACCAACGCACTGAGATGTCCACTGTATCGAAGCTAACGTTTCTAGTCATTTTATTACATAACACAAAATCTGATTTAAAATAATTACAGGAGTGTTTTGACATAATGGTATTCACACAATGAAGATGATTAAAAGTCACAATTTTAAGTGACCTGGTAATATGCTGAAGAACAGAGTAAGTAAACAACATCCGGAAGAGTAGTGAAAAATTGTTCTACGGCGAAACTTGAAGGTCCGACCCTGTTGTTATGACAACTAAAGTAGGTTACAAGATTCAAACTATGAACAGTATTTTACTAAGAATTGTGTTTGCGGACGCGTATTCACTTTGTGATGTCAACGGAAAAGTTACTTTTTCTAAACACTGGGAATTAAATCAATCCCCATCGCTTGCATGACCAAATCTACGGCTTTCATTCGATCATGCACATAAGCATTTGTCCTCACACTGACATAGCATTTTTACATACTTACGCTTGTGTTTATGGCTTAAATGTGCCAGGTGAAACACTGACGGTTACTGAATCTATAAATTTGCACAAGGGATGACGTTTTTTAGGGGTTCATCGAATGAAATACAACACATTAAGTGATGTACACAAACAAAAAAGAACAGTCTAATAAACATAATTTTGCCCTGTACCGAAGCGGTTAGGTAGTTCGTAAACAAGAACAGGAGAGCAATCTGAATGCGTACATTGTCAAACTCACACAGAAATTTTGTACGGGACAGAGTCAAAGTAACCTTGTTGTCGGTAACAAAAAACGTGACTGATTAAACAACAAACTATTATCTGTCATACGCGTAACATCAACCTATGATCCAGACTATGTTCTGATGATGCACATATCTACACATCAAGAATGTTAGCTTGATCCATGAATAACTCTTATGTGTTTTTTGATCAAATACTTCCAAATTTTATTACCATAATTTGTATATTAAGAACTTGATTTTTGACGGACATAAAACTGATACTCGTAATTCGGATAAACAGTGTTCCAATAACATACTTGCGTTCTGATCAGAAAACAAACTACTTGAACAAGGTCACAAAAACAAATGGGTTGGCTTTTCTGATCAGAACTGCATCATTGCTCAAACTGACTATTCGGTAACACTAGAAATGAGTATATTTGCATGCACCACTGACGTACTAGCTTTATATAAACAGCAGATAATGCCCAGAAGATATACATATATCTATGCTAGAAGTGGTAACTTATTATAATCTCGAATATGGGTTTATTCGTATATTCTCACTGGATGCCGTTTACGGGTTACCTACTTCTGTCTGCTGATTCGTCAAACTTAGCTTTCATCAGTTGCCGAGTTGTCACAGTAGTAAACAATGACTAATGCTATATTTGGACAAACAATATGTTCCGATAACGTAAAAGACTAACAACCTTATTACTGCAGATAAGGTCATCTAAGAAAGACTGCATCAACAACCACCTAGCCGTTCCACTAGTCGCATCCTCTTTGTTTGTCTCACTTAAATTCGTCTCCGTGCACAACGCTGATGATCACTTCTTTCTAGTCCACTTGTTAAGTTGCACCGGTATCTACTTGAGCTCACCTCTAAATAACTATCAATCTAAGCGCTTCTCTCTCTCAAGGTCACTGGTGACGCAAAAGCTGAATCTCGTGGTCAAGCTGGAGTGAGGATCGCACTGGGTTCCAGAACAAAGTAATGTTTGTTCGATTGGATCCCAGTAAACAGTCGCTTGTGCGCTATCAGACTCAATACGTTGGTTAAAATCTGTCGACGCAAGTCCGAAAGGCGTTGTGTATTCATTACATCGGCATACGCTCCGACGGACAGCTGTTCAGATGCTACCAACGATGCGTTCTATGACGCTCTCGTTGACCTTCCGAGACAGACTAAACACGCTGACATCATCATGGTAGCGGGCGATTCGAATCCTCAGCTTGGTCGTCTTCCTCTAGAGAAGTGGCTGGGAAGTATCTCCGGTGTCCGGGCACAATGCATTGACAGTGGCGAAAGACTGCTGCAGCTGTGCACAACCCACGGTCTCTATACTTCGAGCACCGCATTCCAACACAGAAAGCACTGTGTTACATGAATACCTTCCTGTGCTACTCAGTTGTGGACAACTGGATCATATAGCAGTCAGTTATGGGTGGCGCCACTCTGGTAAAAACTGTCGTACCTTTTGAAGTAACCATCTGGACTCGGACCATGCTGTTATGCGTGTCTGCTTTGCTTTGTAATTTGCTCAGAGGTCATACAATCGTAAATGCAAGACACCTGACTGGCATTCGAACGAGGAGAGTGTGTGAAGAACGCTTACCAGGAAGCATTGGTGAACAAACTGTTCAGTTCGAGTCAGAAGAGAGAATCTAACGAACACTGGGAACAAATCGCGGCAGCTATGAAAGCATGCTAGGAAGAGGAGTGATACGAAGGAACAGTGCATTTTTGACAGAACCGGATTTTTTGTCACTTCGATAAACCTCATAACCAAGCGTCACTCGATTCCGTTTGGCTCTAAATATGACGACGACAGTCATGAACTCAAACGCAAGCTGACCAAAAGCATGTGTAAAGACCGTGAGCATCACTTAGTCGAACAGTCGAAAATGAGAAAACAAGCTTTTTTGTCTGGGAATAGTAGAAAGCTACTTTTCCTGAGCAGTGGTTGTATTGGCTGTCGAGTCGGTGTGAGATCGTGTGTGAAAAAGGTGGTTCACTTATCAACAGTCAATCGCGCGACCTGACAAGTGGGCTGAACATTTTGAGAAACAATTCAGTTAGCTTCAATGAGGCCACGTAGACGACGAGATTCAAATGGTTAGTTAGTGCGTTCCGGACGGCTCTCTGTTGGAAGCAGAGGTGGCCCTGGAGCTTAAGTTACTGGACCAGTTCTCCTCCTTCTCTTTTCAAGGAAGATTGGAAGAGGTTCATATTAGAACTGACGGAAATTCTCCAGAAGACTAGGGAGTCTGAAGAGGTATCTGGGTTTACTACGGCAAAAGGAAGTCAGATATGCGAAGAACAAGTAGGATTCCGATTCGGTCGACAGTGCGTTGATCACACTTTTATCTGGCGATGGATCTTACGGCATCGACACTCTTATAGACAGCCGATGGTAGTGGTCTTTTTGGATGCAAACGCTGCTTTCGACTCCGTTGCTACTTTGGAACTGTTTTCTTCTCAACGGAGTATCAGAGAAACATGTGAACCTGTTGAGATCACTGTAAGCTCACTCTACAAGCAAGGTGAGGGTTTATGGACAACTGTCTCGGGCGTTCATCACTTCATCAAGGGTGTCCGGTTTCCCCCTTCTTGTTCAATTTTGTCATGGCCAACAATCTGGAGGGTGCTTATGATAAGTCCAGTGAAATTAGTGTTGAGCTTCTTCCCAGCAACAGGTTGCCCGACATGGAGTATGCGGATGACATTGTCTAACTTAACCGCTCTATTGAAGACAAATAGACCATGCTGAACAAGGTGAGTAACCGAGCTGGTTTGTATGGAATGCACTTCTTTCCCTCAAAGTTTGAAATGCTGCTTCAAGACTGAGGCATTTCCACTCCTACCTTCTTTAAAGCAGGCAATCCACTTGAGACTGTGTACACTTGGGTAAGTATGTCTCGTCAGCTTGTAATATTGCTGATGAGCGAGAATAGCAATGGCACGAGTTGCCTATGGCGTCAAAAAGAAGCTCGACTGTCGTTAAAAGAAAGGATATATAATGTTTTTGTACTTTCAGTTTCGCTCTAAGGTTCGGAATCGTAGCCTGTTCGCAACGAAGATGTGAATACACTTACTATAGCTGATCATCGATGTGTCCGCCAATTAGCCCATTCCAAGTGGACTGATCGCATGAAGAATACGGCCATTTGTCAGCACATATTCCGGAACGCTCGGGATGCGGGATCAACGGGCTACCTAATTGCGCTGCAGTCTTTGGTGGGTGGATCACGTAGTCCGCATACCAGCTGAGCGTTTGCCGTACCGGGTGATATACACTGGGACCATCAAAAGTTGGGTGAAACCACATGGTGATCAAGTAACAACGTGGTCATGAAATACGTAGACCCTAACAGTTCCATTGAACCAAGTGAACAGATGTTAGGGTCTTCGTGATCACCCAAATCCCTGATTGGAAACGCCATCCAAGATTGTGGTGCGCTGCAATCAATGGGGTACAGGCATCATTACCGTTTCAAGTTCCACTGCCTAGACTTCTTTTCTATTATTATTATCACTCCATAACCCCTTCAGTAACGTTTATTGTTTTATAATATTCCACATTACTGCTGAGTTGAGCGGCGGCCCGAGTCGTCGTATCTCTTGGTAAAGCTCACGACTGTTATGGTGATGACGACCATAAGTTAGCCAATCAGTATAAGAAAAATGCTACTGCTCTGGTTCGGTTTGAACAATCTTCTCGTAAGAAAAAACGGTCTTGACCACTATTCGCGGCACACACTCTCAAATGTAGCACTCTCTGTTTGCTTGAGAAGTGTAACATGTGAAGAGGTTCAGAGAGTGTCTCATATTGACTTGATTTTAAAAAGAAAGGAGTAGCTTCTTATTGGACATTTTTACAAGTTCCGTCTTCAGCTGATTCTGAGGGCTACTTTGGATTGGATGACTGCTAACCTCGACCAGAACGTAAACAAGTATGAAAAATAATGAAAAGCTGTAGGCGACAAAAAATGTCCGCAAGTTGACAAATGCATATTTGCTACTGACCACGACGCACTTCTATATGGGATAAGCTATAACAAAAAAATGTTGTTGGTAGTTAAATCGCTAGATAGACCAGCGGTATCGAATTTAAGCCACAAAGTGACCAAAGCCCATCGGGCCTGTGAAAATTCTGCAGACCACTGCAACTGCCGGAGACCTTGTTGAAAAATGCCTATCACGGAAGGGGAGTTCAACATCACTATGCAAGCAGTTTATTTCTACGACTTGAGCAGAAACGAAACTCACCTCACCAATCAATAACAGACGATCATGTATTCTTCGTTCAAGTGAGTGCAGCCACGCATCGATCCGGCCAAACTGTGGGCTGTAGCTTTGATTCTTACCGACCTCGTTCGAAACCGCTCCAGTCACAGAGGGAACTGATGTATCGGTCGAAAGACCATTCGCACCGGTATCCATCAAGCAGTGCAAACCGCATAGTTCCTGCGCCCAGGAATACGGCCTGCCGATAGGTTGACAAGCGTTCCACTGTTGAACGCTATCTTGTGGTACAACTGGACAGTCTGCAGGAGGGTGTGCTGGATCCAACCAATTCAAGCTGGTTAGAAGCAACTCCGAGCACAGCAGATCACTGAAAAATAGACGGTAATTGGATAAAGAAAATTCGAGAAATCGCCAGAGGGAAATCGGCTACAAGTGATGCGATTGAAAGCACAGGACAACCTGGGTTCCGTAACTGCTACATAATAACGTAGAGTGCCAACAGACAGTGACTAAAAGAACCTCTCATTCAGCTCGAACACCATGAGGCGTTTGGTGCCATAAAACAATCACACATGTTCAGGATATTGTAAGATATGCAAAAGTAGCCTGGAACATTTGAGAGCATTACCGGAAATTGGTATCGTTAGCATTGAGCTAGTTCGAGTGAGGTAATGCAACAAATATGCACCAGTGAAAGTAGACATGTATCATAGAGAGGACAGCCCCGGTTGGTGGCACTCGTTTCGGATTAACCTGTCATAGTGATCAATGTTAAAGGAAGTCTGCGCATAATACTCGCCGCAAGTGGTTACACACACACACCACATATCTTATGTAAACCCAAAGGAATAAAACCAGGAGGTGTGTGAGTGAAGACCTTTGTGTCCAATTGGACAATGCTGGTAGAGAAGACAGCCCCACGGACAGTAATTACAACCAATATCGTCAAATATGTCAAACGGGACAAAATGACTGTCACGTGAATGTCACCCTGGCCGTCCACCTTCTCTGACACGGCACGGATTAATTACCTAACGGCGTTTCAATCAGGGCCTAACATGTCCGACTCTCACCATGCGTCAAGAAATGGGGACGGATGCCATAAGATGAATCGTTACATCATGACTACAGCATACAAAATCTCGGCATTGACAACTTATCCAATGCGAAGATTAACCCCATGTATGCTGGTGACGAGGACGGAAACTAATTAATATTTCTCGGACCTTCACTTTTTAATCGAAGATACGTTATTTTTCACAGCAAAGTTATGAAGACTGTTGGTCGATTCATATAGTTACAAGACTTAGAAAACTTCTCTGGCCTGAGGCAACTTCGAAACCAAGAGATCATATATATAAGACCACAGGTAGGGTTAGCCGTGTCCTACGATTGTGAAGCGCAGTTCTTACAGATTGAGGACATCAGGCAAGTTGAGAACTCTTCTGATTAATTATTGTGTCGAACAGCATATATGGGATAGTATCCACAGGTAAGTCATGAGAAGTTGGGACGCTATATCTGGAATTGAAATCCAAATAAAATCATAAGCCTAAGCTCAAAAAACGTATACGAAAAATGCAAGTGGGGAAAAATTGCTTCCAATGTTGAACTCAGTACATAGTGCATCTTGCTGAAATCACTTTTCGATAAACAAATGTCACGGATCAAACCAAGAAACTATCTCACCACTGGAGAAAAAACAAACCGTACTTATTTGATTGCAAGTACTAGCAAAGCAAGCGACGATGATGGTAAAAAGAAGGTAGTCAGTAACATCGACAACGCTGGGTCCCTTTGGTGCATGTAGTAGCTGGTTATCGTGGCTTCGTAGCTCAACTGGTAGATAACTTGACGCGTTTGGATATGATGTTTATGTCTCTAATTCGAATCCAGCCAAACCTCAGATTTTACGCAGCTGGGTATCTTCTGAATGATTATTTGATATAGGGACATAAAGGTAGTTACCAGAGCGTTAGCTACTGTCGATCGCGTTAAGTTTATAGCCAGAAACTTTAAAGGATGTGATAACGGAACAGGTCCGATGACAACAACGTTGCAATTGTTTGACTGAGCTATCCATAAAACTAAGGTGAATTTATGAAACAGAGCAATGAGATCCATTTGGCTGTTCTGCAGATGTTGTCTTATTCTCTCTTGCAACTCGGTCATTTATTTGTCTGTAGGACATGTGGATAATGGATTTTTCAGTGTCCCACTAACGCCATCTAAAAATTAGGGCACTTTTTAATGTTGTAAAGCACAAGTTTTAGCAGCAGTCACTGAGGAATTGTTATTGAGTATAACTGAGTTCGAAGGGGAGGGGGGCAAATCCCGATAAAACTGAACGATGGAAGAAAACGATTGAATTACAAGCCTATCGCGAAACGTAATAAGAAAACCGAAATTAGAGCGTCCACGACATATCCAAAAAATCCATCTGCTGGAGTTATTCAAATAGTAGTCCCTTCTAAATATCGAGGCAGTGATCGTAAAGGCGCCAACGAATGAACCGACGATTAGCTGGTTCAATCCATGATTATAACATACGTTTCCAGTTTACGTTTTTATGGTCCAAAATGATCTGATCTATAAGGGGAAGCGGAAACACAAAAACTAAAACCGCACCTTTTTCACCTAGCCACTAAGTTAAGATATTTGCTCACCTGCCAGATGCAGAACGAATCAGTGCCTGTTCGCCAAACGATTTAAGCTGCATACGAACTGTGACCAATTTGAGCTTAATGAGCCAAGCAAACGTTAGTCGCAGTTGAAGCTTCGTTTGTGATGATTCAGTACCTGTAATGTGAACATTTTGTTAGTAACTCGAAAAGACAAACCGATTGACGCAAACCACAGTTGAGTTCCGGGGAACCTGGACAAATAGATGAGGAAGCCTTATAATTAAGTTGATAACAAACATTTTTTTGTAACAGCTCTGAGACGTACCCCTGAGTACAATGTACTACGCTCTGCTAATCCTGACGATTGTCAACAAAAAGACGAAGCAATAAATAGACGGAAATGCGAAGAGAAAATTTTTAAAAATCAATGAGGCTTCAAGAAAAGGAGAAGATACAGACTCCCTATTGGCTGCGATATATTGTGGACCCACAAAGTAAAACTAGGCGAGCAGACGCATTGTAAACTTGAGCATTCCTATCGGGTGCCACTTGGGTGTCGAGAACACGCGAGACGGTACAAAACAGTAGGGTGAAGTTGGATTATTGAAAGTGAACTACGCATGAAAACAGGGAAGATGACAGCGAAAAAAAGTACAGTCGCCGCCCGTTGCGAGAGTAAACCGCCGATATAAAGTTAATTGGTCACTTAGATGTCAGGTTAGTGAAGAATCAGAAACGTTCCATCGTCCAGTCACTTTGCCAGTCGGCTCGACGTGAACCTGTTGTTAGTAAGCTCTACATGACCAGCAATTCATCTTGTCAATTCTTCCTTGTTGATGTTATAAGTTGAAAAAGAGTAAAGGTTAGGTATTCAAAGCAACGTGGTTAAGTGTACGGGAGAGGAGAGTGAAGGACTCCAGATGTTTAGACGGCATTTGCGCAAATCAAAAACATTGTCGTACTCAAATCTTCATCTCCAAGAAATTTCATTGTTTTTGCATGATTTTCTATTTATGCATTGGTGTTTACTTAGCAATTCCTTACTCTGTGATCTACAGTCAGGAAAAACGGTAGCCTAAGCCATAGTGCTCATGATGAGACACAAAGCAGAAAGTTAACCTATGCATGCAGGGTAAGGGTACACAGGAAGAACGTTAAAGAATGCGATTTTAAAAATGCTGATCCAATGCATCCGGAACAATTGACTCTGGGTGAAACCTGGAAAAATCGAAATCTAACACATTTATCTGCAATCGTTTAATTTAGCGCGTTCAACATTGTAGACGCATCGATGAGTCCAAGAAAAACATTTGGACTCAGTCGAAAAAAACATTTGGAAACGTTGTACTACTAACAAATATAAAAGTAGGCGACAGCTAAACGATACCTTCGCCTGAGGGTGGGTAGTTCAAATGAAGAACAACAGATAATGGGTGAAGGAAGGACGCCTTGTTCACTGCTGTAGGGGTATCCGAGGTGCTCTTCGATTTTCCTCTATGCCTTTCGGTTTTCTGCGAAACAGAGAAGGTTCTCGTATAGAATAATTCACATCAGTCAAGTAGCTGACAGAATACAGACATTATTGCGAAAGTATTTTATTGCAAACGTATCAACAATAAATTCTCTAATAATCTGATAGTATACTATCATGATCAACTTCAACTGCTTTACAAGAAAATGAAGAATTTATTATTAGACAAGGTCGACAAGCTTTTTCCAACATGTAATACGATGAGGGAACACTACTGTGTAACATACATTTTATGAAGTACGTTAACAGAACATAGAAATAAAAACACATTCAACAACAACGGCAGAAAGCGACACATGTAGTTCAAACAATTAAGCCAGTTCAGTTCACAAAATCTATTAAGAATCAACAGGTAATGTTGGCAGTGAAAATATCCAGGCCACATCAGCGTATATACATGTGGCCAAATCACCTGGTCCATAATTACTGATGAGTAGTCGGGGATTTGGTTAATTTCAAGTTGAACATCACCCACAATTGATCGCAGCTGTCACATTCCCATAGACTTTCCAGTCGGCCCCTTTTAAAAAGAAGCACTAGAGAAGCACTATAGGGCAACCTGATCATTATTCACGAGCGAAAGTGTTTGAGCGTTCACATGTGATAATTCGGTAATGCCTAACGTGAGGTCAATGGCGTAGTGGTAAACACGGTTGCCTCATGAACAACGTGGCCGTGGTTCTAGTCCCGGCAGTGGCGAGGATAGGCACTACTGACGAGCTCTAATGAGAGCGAAACTCGAGTCTAGTGCTTCCTCTGTTCGAAAGGGGCCGACTGGATAGTCTATGGGAATGCGACAGCTGCGATCGATTGTGGGTGATGTTCAACTTGAAATGGTCCATAATTGATACATTAAAAATGTGAGAATCTACCCAACGTTTCATCCGACTGGAATGGTCAGTTCATCATACATACAAACGAAGTGACTCATTCGATAAGCTATCGTACTATGCTGTTCAATATGGCCGGTGCATGTATTATTAAATTTGTCCAGTTACGTTAATGAATAGAAGTGTCCGGTCCCTGTTTGCCCTTATCTGTATAGTGTATATAGCTGGCATGTTTTACATTTGCGAGTGACGAGAGTAAACGAGATGTTAGCATACTGTTGTATAACACGCACCTTCGTTTGTGAGTAGTATAATGCATACATTCAGGAACCAAAGAGTAGGTCGTAACGGCAGGATTATGAAGAACCAGAAGCGTCTATTCAAACAGTGTGTATGCTCTGTGAGAGACGTGTCAGCAAGACGAATGGCAACTTACTGTTGTCCAACGTGTGTGGATACAGGCCAGCTATATAAATGAGTGTACGCGTTCGCTGTCCCCTGTTTTAACATAACTCATACGGAGATTCATGCACTAAACAAATTCGCAGGCCAAGCGTCTGTTGCGGTCACAACAATGCGGCAACTATCTTCCTCCTACTCTGACAATCAATTATAACAAACCGTCAACATATGGCATGTAGGAAAGAGATGAAGTTATAACATACTCGTACATAAGGTCTCACACAAAAAAACACCACAGTTGTAAACATCCTCGCAGAAGTGATCAACCTGAAATGACAACTAGCAAACAAGACAGACACCATCTAATAACAGTGAGATTGAGCAAATTTGCAACCAGCCATACTCTGGATTAGCTTAGTTATATTTCGACATTCTTGAGTATAAGGTGACCACACTTAACTAGCATCAGGACTACATCCAGACATCTCGTACATGCCCGATCCTGACGGAGAGTAACATGGGTACGAAAATCGACAACGCGAGGAGGCGACGAAAGTCACGCGATGTCAGGTAGAGTCGAATCATTTAGGCAGACGAATAAAGTCCCATCTTGCGTACGGATGGCTAGTGGTTAGGTATCTGTGACGCAGTTCGACCGAAATCCAATAGTTTGGTCTCATGGTCTCGGCTTGCATAACTGATTGATAATACCAGTCTGGTTGGAGTCAAACTCGATGGTCGAACATTTGAACCAATTACGAGTGTTTCTTGTGTGATGTATGCATTCGTACTAACTAATCTGCCCCCAATCTCACAGTAAAACATTCAATGGTTAAGTGAACGAGATACACTCCGACTGGTCGAACTCATGAGTTGAAGAAGAAAGTGAAAATAAATCTGTCAAAGTATTGAAAATGAAACAAATAAGTGGACTAGTTGCACGACTGAACAACAAATAACTCTTACATGTTTTTTCGGTTCAGTTGTATCACAATCCAAATCAGAGTCGTCAGCTTCCTGAACAATTTGTGGGGTCATGTTCGACTGCGACAGAGTTAGATTTACAGCCTTGGCCAATTCAGCATCCCCGTCAACTTCAACAGTCGTGTACGAAGTTCGACCTATGAGATGAAGGAAGAGAAGATGCAGAAGGAAGTCTGAATCGATCGGATTTAACACATTAATCGGAAGCTGACAAATGTCAACATCAATGCAAACCCCCCGTAGGAACCTTGGTCACGTGACACGAAACACGGTTTTAAACACATTAACTCGTACGAAATGTACCGGAAGAACAAAACACAGGGAATGACCAAGGAGAGAGCAAAACTGTACACTACTCAAAATTACTTCTCAGTAAACAAGAAATCCATTTCGCTAATAGTCAGTTTCAGCCATCCAAACATGATGTTTACGATTATGTAGGATGTGCGTGGATTAAAGATTAAAAAATATAAATCACATAGGTCTAGTAAATGAATGCTTTGAAGTCGCGCCTTATATAATGTGTCACGCAATCACCTTGACGATGCTACAACATGGCTCACATTACCCCGCCATAGAACGAGGTTATTTGCCCCGCCAGAGGCACAGGAGTTTCGGACAACGTATCGTTCGTGTGATACGCAAACCACATAGCTTGCGTACATCATCGGTTTTCACCAACCAAGGGCAAACCCTGGTGAAGGTAAAAGAAACGCTGTCAGGATTACCCGCCCAGGTAACAGGCGTTGCAACAAATCCACCCGCTTTGGACTTTCTGGCTGGCATATCTACCACACAAAATCCGCCTTTCCTGGGATAATTCCGTTTCAACCTCATGCACAGTGCGTTGGGCATCTTGGGTGGATGGACTCAATCCGGAGGGGATACAAGCCGAACTACTGGTCACCGGCCTCTAACCGAGTGTAAAATCCGTGCTTAGCTCCGCTACCTTGCGTGCTAGGTTACTCTTGAATCGAAGGCTTCCAGTATGACTCACCAAATCAACATCGTTTTAGACCCGGGCAACCGAGGGGTATCCCGTCGTCACAACTACGAATCTTTTAGCTTATTAGCAATTACGAACGCCCTCTAAGACCAGTACCTTAACTCTCTGACCAAGGTGCCGGCGGTCGGTTTTTCCATCCATGTCATGATCTACCGCACCATAGCAAATGATCAACGACCCAACCTGATGGTCCTTTATCCCTCAACACCGTCTTCTGATAAACAAGAGTCGTCTCATTTGCAGCTGGCGAGGGGAGTCGTCCCGAAGGACAGCACGCCAAATACTAATTTGATATCCCTACTTCATAAACCCTCACTTGTCAATGAGACAACACTGGAGATTGTGACTTCACTGGACGAGCATTTACGGAGGCAGGTCAATAGACAGCGTCTGCCCCCACATTAAAGACCTTCAACATCAATATCTGCTGTTTTGTCAAAACACAGCCTCAAGATTCTGGCGCAGTACTTCACCTTCAAGTTATTTCGGCCACCTCATCATAGACGTACAATGTGCAGTTACCTGTGGGTCGTGCAACTCAAGCCACTAGTCAATTCGTTGTTGGAACTACTGGGAAGGTGCGGCTTAACAGTATACTCGCCAACGCCATCTTTGGGCTGTCGGACATGAGTGTAGGGTTAGGGCATCAGGAGGCACCCATTACGAACGCTTTCAGTTTATTGTTGCGACATACTGTAGCGAAAAGACGTTCAATAAAGCACAATCTTTATTGTCCAACTCGCTAGTTCTACGTGATCAATCGAAATTCGTGACGTTGGTCGATATTCCATCCCGCACAGAATGCTCTAGAAAATCTTTAAATCCCATCCCAGCGACAGATAGCAAAAAATCAGGCGGGGAAGCCGCTGGTTATGTTTATGAAACTGGACTGTGTACTT
>JTDE01003265.1:16029-27054 GCA_014338405.1 Paragonimus skrjabini miyazakii | reverse complement strand
TTCCTTCATAGACAGTCCTAGACTGTCAACTGACTCAAGCTTTTCTAAAGCACGTTTTGGTTTTCACGGCGCATTTCCACCAGAGTCACAAACACGTCAATAATGACATAACGCTTACCGGACATCGATATGTAGGACTTCAAGTGAGCATAGAGTATGTACAATGGCGAAGGAAGAATGAGAGCAAGATCATATTGTTCCTCTTCTTTCGTAAATGGCAGATCCATCACTTCCTGAACTTGTAGGGTGTTCTAGCAATAAATCTGAGAGGAAAGATATGAGAACAAACTTCAATCAACTCTTTCAACTTAGGTCCGAAACTAGATAAGTATTCTCGTTTTCGGTCAAGTTTTTGCCCGGCTGCTTCGACAGCTTGTTGTAACTTTTGAACAGAATTTGATAACCTACGAGAAGGAAAACAACATTAAATGCGAGAAATATGTCGCACTCTTTCCGCTGCTCCAATTCCCAATACAACCGTTCCAGCGTCCCTTCGTGAGTAGAAACGTTGGATAACTGTAAAATAAACGGTTGATGAAAACGAAAATCAGTTGTAATTTCAGTCAAGCTTACAGTTCTTCCCGTGACTTGGCAGAACTCTTGCATGGGAATGAGTTTTAATTTCTCATGCCGTGAACTAGAAGGTTAAATAACAGATGATAGAAGAGAATACTTGAACTCTAAACAGGTTTTGATCTCGTTTTCCAAATGAGCTACTTCGTAGAGAAGGTTTTGTAGACTCAAATGCAGCTTGTCCACACCCAATTTTTGCTGAAACACACAGAACGTAGCATTTGGTCATGTGCACTTACCTCTGCCGTACGCTGTCGAGCCTTACGAACACGAAACTGAGTTTTACGATTCAATTCTTTGATAGAAATTAGCAACGACGCAAACGTGGAGGAATTTATCTTGAAAGAAGGCCTAATTGACGGAATGGAGTTAAAACAGCTTACCTTTTCGCCAGCTTTTTTGTTCTTCCATGCTGTGCAAACACATTCACGTAGAGCACTGCAATGTTGTTTGAACAGATTCAAATCCTCAGTTGCACCACTGAGTTGTACGCTTGATTCCTCCCAGTAGAAGGAGTTTAAATTTTTAATATCCTGCTCCTAAGAAATGGAAATGTAAGAAGTTGGGGAACAGGGCAACGTGTCTCAGAATTCATCACAAGCTGTCTGTTGGCTTAAAATAAACGAAAAGGAACGCGATCAAAATATAAGGACGTAGTATCAAAACTGGTGCATTTGGGCAGGCAGTGAGTGGATCACCAGTGTTCATAAGCATGCACACCTAACAGTGAAAGCTAAGTAACACAGGACCTCTTGTATTTACTAACAAGCCTTGTCAGCAACAGGTGCTGTTGCCACGTAAGGTATTTCCATCCAGAATAATCTAACACGAGTGTAGGATTGATTAGCAAAGTGAAAATGAACCGAAGCCTAAATATAACCGAAAGCATTGCAACTCGGGATGCCACAGATTCCGAAGAAAGAAAAATTAAAACAAGAAAACCTATGAGTCCATAACCTCACCGGCGGCAGCACCACAGTTCAAATATCACCACATCGCTTGACTTGCAGAGCTTCGTTTGCGAGACCCGCAGTCAGCCGAGACTAGGAAAGCAACAATCAGACAGTAACTAGCCCCAAGGACCGAAGAACTGCTGTCGGGGCAAAAATCTGTTGACGTATTTGAGGAACCAAGAATCCGCTACACCAATTGTTCGAGAGGCTCTCCAATATGGTATGGCAACAGTATTCAGTTAGGTTTGAATAAATTTCGGCGTCGTTCTCGAAACAACCGCTCTAGGATGTGCAACATTATGTCCATTAGACAGCTAATAATAGAAATCATTAATAATAATAATAATAATAATAATAATAATAATAATAATAATAATAATAATAATAATAATTTATCCGTTATCATCGACGTTGGAATGATACGCAAAAATGAAGTGCAGAGCGGAACCTATACCGCAGACATGTGTACCGCCGGCCAACAATTGCCGTACTTCTCGACTATACAGGTCCGTTCGATTCGGTTAATCGCTTTGCACTTTTAGAGTGGCACACACCCAGCAGTGTACCGACCTAACATGTAAACATACTGTCGACACTTTACTCCCATACCTTGGCTCAGTTTCTGCACCAGCAGCGGCGTACACCAACGTTGTCCACTTTCACCATTTTGCTTTAATTCCGTCATGGACGAAATAATGGAGGACTCTGCGGCACTCAGAAGATACCGGCGTGGACCAGTTGTCTGGTGGAAGATTGACTGATCTTGATTATACTGACGATGAGGTGTTAGAGGCCAAAAATTCCCCTCGACTGACCCTGTCACACTCTTTCACGTGACCCCGTCTAGCTGGACGCTTTTTGTTGCTATTCTCACAACCCGCGCCTGAAAATAGTAAGTTTTCCAGCCAACCTCGCTCAGTCAGTGAATCTCACTCACCTCCTCACACACCCATTGTTATCTGTCAATTGTACCCTCCCCAGCCATGTAAATACGGCCTTCTTATGGGCCGCCGTGAAACTGTCGCCAACTAATCGGTCTGTCCGAAGGCCGACTATTTAGACACACATCAGACCGATCCGGTCGCATTTAATCGGTCGCCTGTACTTGCAGTTGCCGTGATGGCCTATTGTGACCAAACATTGTATCTTATCCCGCGAACGCAAACGAACTGAGGTCTTTCTTGCAACCGATCACATCGTTTATGCCAATAGTATCACATTTCCAGCCACTCGACTTGGTTCTGGTATTTGGCGTCGTTGGTTATACGTGCGTCGCTCAACGTTCGTCAGAAGAACATACAGTACTCAATTTTGCGTTTCCTCAGACGTCGAGAGGAATCAGCGCCGTAGACTGGGTCGTCAGTACTCAACCTGATTCGTACCCAACTTGGTCACCACTCAATTTCCCGTTACCTCGAACGTCGAGAATTCATACTATCAATTTGGTTCGTGTACTGAAGTCGTTTAGTACTGCAGTTTGGCCAATTGGCCAAGACGGTGTTCAGTTGACCGATCGGTCCGTTTGAATCTGTTACTTCACAGTCTGCGGTATTTTGGGGGTCCAAGGATCGCCATTCGGCAATGCCAACTACACGAAAATCAACTGTCGTCCGAACAGCAGCAACTGAAGACGAAGTCAAGCAAGCAACTGTTGATGTCTATTCTTATTCTGGTTCTCATATCAGTAGTAGGTCTATTATCAGTAAGGCGCGTTCACAAAGGTGAATAAGTGAGTTGAAGGAGAAATACCTCAATGAAGATCTACAGATAGAGCTATTAGAAGTTAAACCAAGACACAGACGAGAGCTGTCAAAAATTAGAAGGGAAGCCAGAGTAACCGGGACAGAAGAGGAAGACAGCGTGTTCGAGCAAGCTAGTAACGTGTCACGAATAAGGAGTCGTATCGATGATTGTCATGCACATGTCGGACAAAGCCCAACAACTGGGCTGGCTGTACATACTCCGCCAGATGTGAAAGCGACCGCTGCTAACAACGTTGTGGCGTCAGCTTTGAAGCCTCTGGTTAAGGGTCTAGAGCTCCCTCGAGTAGAGCTGGCTTACTTTGATGGCAATCCCATGGAGGATTGGAAATCCATGCGACAGTTCGAATTCTACGTGGAGAGTAAAGTAGCGGACGATGGCCAACGCCTACTTTATCTTCTGTACTATTGTAAGGGAAGCGACAAGGAGGCAATTAGAGTGCATTATGCTCCAACCCACAAGTGGTTTCGAGAGTGCTCGAAAGATACTGAATGAGCTTTTTAGTTAGATCCACCACGTCGCTCAGTCATTATTGGATAGACTATTAAACTAGTCCAACGTAGTTGCCAACAGTTTCAAGGCGTTATCCGCCCTAGCCATTAAGATGAAAATCTGTCACATTGCGCTCACTGAAATGAACTACGTTGTCAATTTGAACTCGTTGAGCACACCGGAAAAAACATCGCGCAATTTGCCCAGACCTCTGAAATTCCAGTGGACCGGGTTTATTGATAAAATAACACTTGGCGGTAGGGAATCAGACTTTCTCAACTTGCTAAAGTTCGTATCATCTCGAGCCAGAGTAGCTCGCAGCCGCTTCGACCAAATGGCCAACCGAAATGAGAGAAGTTCCCGTGACGAAGAACGGCCCTCCCACCGCAATACCCCTGCAAAGAATGTACACCACGTGGCTCCAGATAAACTAGTTAATCTAATTATGCGAGCCTGAAAACGATTTCTCGCCAGCTTTGTAAGAGTAATCATGGTTGGATTAACTGCGGCGAATTCATTGCTCTCAGTCTACCAGAAAGGTGGGCCTTCGTGAAAGCAAGGAGAGTCTGTTTCATGTCTTGGACTAGGCCACCGCATTTACGATTGCCCTATGTAAAAGCAGTGCAGTTTTAAAAAAATGCGGGGCTGGACACCATAGACTACTCCACAACATCAGATACCTCACTTCTGAGTTGGCAGAAGGTGCGGTGCGTGCTAACTGCGGGTCCACTAATGCCACACATCGTGCAGTGATCTTGGGTATGATTCCCGTAAGGGATGTCGGCCCGACAAAGGCTATTGTGACAATGGTTCGGACACCACATTGATGAGTCAAGGGCTAACTGATCGGCGCAATCTCACTGGAAACCCGTCCGAATTAGCAGTAACTACAACCATCGATTCACAAGTGATTCCGGAAAAGGTCGCCCTAAAAATTCGTTCGCTTAACCATGAGGATGGAACAGCAGTCGACCGTGCGTATTCCATACCCAGCTGGCGAAGGAAGCCGCAAGTAGATGCAGTTCAAAACAAAATCTGCAAATGGTCACACTTAAAAGGCGTCCCTTTCGGAGAAATTCCAGATAAAAGGGTTAGTATTCTCATCGGCAACCACTTACTCGAGGCACACTAGGTACTAGATCAAATATTAGAAGGCAGAAAGCAGCCTTATGTGGTCAAGACACTTTTAGGCTGGATGTTGCTGAGGCCGTTCGAGGCTTACGAGCGTAAACTGACTTCTGTTAACTGCCTCCAAAGGGTGGACGCATCCACTGCTGAACAGATTCGAAGACTCTACAATGCAGAGTCTGTCGATACGGAGAAGTTCACGTGTACTCAATCGATGGAAGATGATAGTGCAGTGCTTTTAGATGAAAACTGTTGGGAAAAGGCACTTTTTCCCAAAAACTCGCATTACTTGCCTTTCTCTATCAGGTGGGGTCGTAACAGTTGGCGACGGGTACTATTTCTAATCAGCGGCGTTGGACGGTACCGACGTTAAGCTGCTGTTGCAGCAAAAGATAAAACTAATGGAGAAGCTTGCCCAACGATTATCCCATACGAGTCTGAGCCAACCCGCACAATCTGGTGGTGCGCAATCCATTGACAGTTTGGGAATCGGTATCTCCGAGTTCGTTTACGACCCGCATACGAATGTGACATTCGATTCTTGGTTCCGTCGATACGATGACATGTTTCGTATCGAATTTGCCAATCAAGACGATCCGTGGAAAGTCCGACTTCTCCTCCGCAAACTTGGTCCTGCGGAGCACGAGTGGTACACCAATTTCATCTTGCCCAAGAGCCCACGTGACATCGGCTTCAGTGAGACGGTCAATATCCTGACCAGTCTTCTCTATTCAACTTGCGGTACCATTGCCTCAAGTTAACCAAGCGGGACTCGGATGACCTTGTCACCTACGCTGGCATCGTGAATCGTGAGTGCGAGCGGTTCAAACTATCCTCCCTCACGGAGGATCAGTTCAAGTACATCACTTTCGTCTGCGGCCTCCAGTCTCCCAGTGATGCTGATCTTCGTACATGACTGCTCGATCGGATCCAACAAGACGAGTCAGCTACCCTTCAGGACCTCACTACTGAAGGCCATCGACTGATCAACCTCAAACATGACTCTGCCTTGGTCCAGAATTCTGCTCAGTCCTCAACCTCTGTCAACACAGTCACAAGTCCAAGGCAACAGCAACAACCTTCCCCAACGAACCGCCCAGTCAACTCTGCCTCCAAGAAGACGCCGCCCTCTCCTTGTTGGCATTGCGGCGCATGACACTACACGCGCTACTGCCCTTTCAGGCAACGCCGCTGTCAACGTTGCAAAAAGGTGGGCCACAAGGACGGTTTTTGTCAACCACGCACGCCGGGCAGTCAATACGGAACCAACAAGCGGCCACTCCAACCAAAATCCAAACCAACCGCCAGGTCCAGCAGCCTTCTTGCTTCCTTCAAAGTCTGTTAGGTGGACAGCCACCAAACAATTGCATCCATTTACCGCACCTTTACATTGTTTTCTATTTACAATGTAGCTCACCATTTGTGCTTCATTACTATGGACTATCCGTTTTATCGCATCACTCTGAGCGTTCATCTCCCAACGTGTTTTTCCAATCGATAAACATTCCGTCAAGATTGGTTTGTCTTCTCAGTTCGAGTCGTGTGACTGAATATACGACTAGCCGATCTGTTCAGCAACAACAGGGATATAACACTGGCGACGGGGTCTTCACGAACCAAACAATGTCTATCTCTGCAGACCAGCTACAGTCCATTCTGCAGCAACAGCGAGGGCAGTTTGAGCAATCGCAGCAGCGTTTTATCCAGTCTCTGATAAAAACCCTTCACTTACCGTTAACCGCGGTAACTTCCAGTGACAAATCAGCGTCGGTCGATTCAATCGCCGCAGTCAATTCGGACTTTCATTACGAACCTTCATCTGGTCATACATTTGAAGCATGGTTCAAACGCTGGGGAGACACACTCCAGAGTGAATTTCCTGGCAAGGACTCCAAATGGAAAGCCCGACTTCTGGTCCGAAAGCTTGGCACTGTGGAACACGAACGGTTCACGAATTTCACTCTTCCACAACAACCGAAAGATTTGGATTTCGATCAAACCCTCAAACAGCTCAGAGAGATATTTGGCGAACAGCTCTCACTATTCAACGTCCGGTACAACTGTCTCAAGTTGAATAAACGTGAGTCACATGATTATGTAACCTTTGTAGGTCTGGTCAATCGGGTATGTGAAAGGTTCCAGCTTAAATCCTTCAAGGAAGATCAGTTCAAATGTTTCATTTTCATTGCTGGTCTTCACTCGCCTCGGGATGCTGACATTCGAACTCGCTTACTGTCCAAACCTGAACAGGATAAGGAAATCACAGTGAAAGCTCTCACGGCTGAGTGTCAACGACTGGTGAACCCGAAACATGACACAGCCGTGATTCAGCAGGCGGCACAGCCCTCAATCGCCGGTACGGTCCAAGCGGTGAAAGGAGCCACTATTAAATCCACAAAAAAGCCGCCGACAGCATGTTGGTCTTGTGGGGAGTGGCATTTCAAACGGTTTTGTCCACACCAGAGGCAGCAATGCCAGAGATGCAACCGACGTGGCCATAAAGACAGGTTCTGTGGCCGACAGAGCACCACTACCTCCAAGAATCGTCGGAAACAAGCAGCAATTCCATTTTACCACAAAAGCAATTTCAACACATATACTAATGCCAAATCCAATTCCCTATTTGCTGCTTTCGAAATTGAGTTTGAATCACGTAGACAGTACATAACGGTTTCCATCAACAAGTTCTCAGTTCACTTTCAGCTGGACACAGCTTCCGACATTACGTTGACCACACGTTCCACAAGGGAGCTAACTGGTAAACCCAATGTGTGCACCACCAGTCACCAAGCCCAAAGTGCATCGGGCAACATGTTGCAATTAACTGGTGAGGTGACCTGCAATATTTCTTTCAAAGATGTACATTTTGCAGGGATTTGTTATCTTACTGACTTCCCACACCTGAATTTACTTGGTCTTGATTGGATAGTTAAACTCGATATTTTGAATGTCCCTTTAACATCCGTGTGTAACACCTTAAAGCTCGCCTCTTTTGGGAACACACCCAAACATTTTATCAACATTATTTTGTCGAAATTTTCTAGTTTGCTTCAACCCCGCCTTGGCCGTTGCACGAAAGTTAAGGCTAGGCTTCAACTAACGCCAAACACTCAGCCAGTTTTCCACCCAAAGCGTCCAGTTCCCTACGCCGCTTTTGCTACCGTCGAGAAAGAACTCGAACGACTCGAGCAATCAGGTGTCATTCAACCAGTCAATAACTCATCCTGGGCAGCCCCTATTGTCGTTGTCCACAAAGCGAACGGCAAAGTGCGTGTACTAACATTTGGTCATAATTCACGTTTACTTATTCGTATCATTCATCATTATCTTCTATACATTACGGCCACTGTACCGTCCTGCTCAGAAGAGCAAAGCCTTACTCTACGGGTCTTTGTCTTCGAACGACTCAACGTGCCACTTTTCGAAAACCGTTTTTCTGACTCATTACAATTTACTCTTCTGATGGACAGAGCTCTACGACCGGAACGATTCGACACCGACCCGGATTCATCTGACGCAAGAAAACAATGGAACCACTGGTACTTCATATTTCAAAACTATCCTACATCTCTCAAAACACCCGACGATGAAAAATTCCAGGTTCTCGCAAACCTTGTGAGTTCAAATGTCTTTGATTGTAAACAACATAAGAATGCTATCGATGCTCTCATCTCTTTGTACGTCAAACCGGAAAGCATCATCTACGCACGACATCTACTCAGCACATGCAAGCTGGAGGTCGGGCAGAATTTAGATCAGTTCATGCAGAAACTGAAACGCCTTGCCAAAGATTGTGGTTTCAAAGCAGTCAATGCTTCGGAGTATCATGATGAAACGATACGAGATGTATTCATAAGGGGCATGCTATCAAACAATGTACGCCAACGATTGCTGGAAGAAGACGATATGGATCTTGTCAAAGCTTTCACTCAAGCTAGAGCTTTGGAAACAGCTGAATCACAGTCCTTGTCGTACACGCACCTGCATGTGCCCTACAATGAACCTTGTGCTTTGCATTCACCAGTTTATATTGACCCTTCAGACTCTGGTAAACCTGACTATAATCTGGCTGTAACAATACCCAAATGTTTCTTTTGTGGATATAACAAACACCCGCGCTCAAAGTGTCCAGGCAGGGAAGCGCTTTGCAGCAACTGCAACAAAGTGGGTCATTTTCAACGAGTTTGCAAGTCAAATCCAAGCGATAAACGTGTGGTATCCTGTACCAAACCACAGCTGTCAACTGTCTGCACAGCTGCTTTCCCTACGTCTCTTTCAAATGACTATAAACGGAATTTCCCTGAATGCTCTCATTGATACTGGGAGCTCAGACAGCTATATTTGTTCTGACATCGCCTATAAACACTGTTGGCATATCTATCCTTCCAATTTTACTATTTTTATGGCCTCTACAACCTACACAAGTGTGACTCAAGGACACTGTCTCGTTACTGTTGATCACCGTGGTAACCGCTATTCTTCGGTAAAACTTCCCTTGCTCCCGAACTTGTGTTCCGATGTTTTACTTGGTCATGATTTCCTAAAACAACACCAACATATTTCTATACCTTTCGGTGGTTCAAAACCTCCGTTTTCTTTGTGCTCGCTGACAACTGCCTATGTAGAACCCCCGACACTTTTTGGCAATCTCTCTCCCCTTTGCAAACTAACTGCCACAAAATCTCGAAGACTAAGCTCACCCGACCAGAAATTCGTGGAGTTAGAAGTGCGTCGTTTACTCGCCGAAGGAATAATTGAACCATCTTGTTCATCGTGGATAGCCCAGGTATTGGTGACATCTAATGTAAACCATAAAAAGCGTATGGTTGTGGATTATAGCCAAACAGTTAATCGTTTCACATATTTGGATGCGTATCCGTTACCTCGCATTGACGAGCTAGTGGAGAACATATCACAATACGAGATCTACACTACCTTAGACCTTCAGAGTGCTTATCATCAAGTCCCGATTCGAGAAGACGAAAAACAGCACACAGCATTTGAAGCTTGTGGTAATCTATATCAGTTTTGCCGCATACCTTTCGATGTTACGAACGGTGTTGCCCGTTTCCAACGGCTCATTAACAACATAATCACAAACGCCAATTTGCAAAATATTTTCGCTTATGTCGACAATGTCACCATCTGCGGCCAAAACATGTCAGAACACAATACAAACTACGGCAAATTCCTGAATGCTGCTAAAGAATACAGCCTCACTTTCAATGAAGACAAAACCATGATCGCCGCTCATACCATCAATCTCCTCGGTTTCCAGATATCTCAAGGTGTTACAAAACCAGATCCTGAAAGATTCCGAGCTTTACGTGAACTTCCACCTCCTCCCGACCTCAAATCGCAGCAGAGGACTGCTGGAATGTTTGCTTACTACTCTAACTGGATCTCATTTTTCCGACAAGATTCATAATCTCATACATAACAAGATTTTCCCGCTCCCAAATCGTGTTAAACAAACTTCTGAAGACCTCAAGCGTGAACTTGAGAATGCTGAAGTGGTCACTATCAACTACTAAGTACCCCTAGTTGTAGAAACTGATGCCTCCGATACGGCTATAGCCGCGACACTCAACCAAGATGGTCGACCTGTTGCATTTTTCCCGCGAACTCTCAATCCTAGTGAAAGAAATCATTCCCCTGTTGGAAAGGAAGCCTACGCAATCGTCGAAGCTCTTCGCAAATGGAGACATTATCTCCTTGGTGTCCATTTCAAACTCTTGACTGATCAGCAATCTATATCTTTTATGTTTGATATGATAAAATTGTGCGATGGAGAATCGAACTCTCATGTTTTAGTTATGACGTTGTTTACAGGCCTGGTAAAGAGAATCAGGCTGCTAACGCCTTATCACGAGGTTATTGTGCTTCCATGAACTCATCTGATCTCAAACAACTACATGAATCATTGTGTCATCCTGGTGTTACACGTATGTTACACTTTGTGAGATCAAAGAACCTTCCATTTTCTACCGAAGACGTGAAAGCATCGGTTGCTCGGTGCCCCACATGTGCCGAACTCAAACCCAGATTTTATACACCACCGAGGGCGAACCTCATTAAAGCGACACAACCTTTTGAAAGATTAGGTGTTGACTTCAAA